>JBAMYA010083338.1:0-22953 GCA_037176975.1 Arrhamphus sclerolepis | reverse complement strand
AACATCAGGATGAGGTCTTACTAAGACTTTTAACTACTACTGTGCAAAAGGTTTAAGCACTTACAGTTGTGTTCAAAATAATGATCTGTTTTTGAAATAAGTAAAACTCAAAACCTTTATTATAGCCTTTATTTCCATATATGCAAATATACGGGGAACGCTGCACATTGAATCAAATTAAAACATGAAGTATTTTTTTCTTCTAATTTTACTATTTACAAAAAGTGAAGAGAAAGGAATATTAGTCTGTTAAATTAGCTGTCTGAAGTTTAGTTAGTTCAAACTGTAAATAAATAAATAAACACCTCCACACAACCTCCTTTTATCTGCATTTCATTTAGTTAATGCTACGACACCTCCAGGAGTTTAAACAGTGATCTCTGGCTGTACCAGAGTCACCCCCTAATCCCAGCTCTAAAAGTAGCTGGTCCCCATCAACACAAAAACCTCCATTATCCTACCTACAAAATGGCTACCAGAGCCAAAATAGCTTTGCCACCTTCACCAGACCCAGGCTCTGTTCAGCAAGCTTCAGGTAGTGACAATGATAGGAGTATCTTCTCTAACACTTATAGAAGCAAACAAACTTACCGGCATGGCCCTAGACAGAGATTCAAATAGGCCACACCCACTGCCTTGAATAAGGCCTGTTTGGTGAACGTATTGCCTTCAATCCCTAATCTTCATGAACAAAAGAAGTCCACTAGAACAAGTTCCCCCATCAATGAGACTGTTGATTGAGCTATGAGACCCCTACATCTCACTTCCACTGGATGAATCCTAACTTTCCATCCTTGCTGCTCAGCTTCTGTCCCAAGTCTGCAAATCTAAACCTTTTTCCTTTCATAACTTTCTTCCACTGAGTCTTCCCGAGGAACTGTCAGTTCATTAAACTATCTGCTAACTAACTGACCACAAAACTATGTCATACCTTAGACTAATACAAATTATTTCCTGAGGGACAATCCAGCTTTCCACCTAAATGTACCTTCATTTTCCAGTCACTAGCAGCTTCTACACATTCAAACTCGTGTTTCCTTTACATATTGTGCACTCTGGTTAAAATGTTGATTGGAGAAGTGCTGAAAATTATAGGTTGCTCTGTTGAAATGATATCAAATACTTAAGAAAACAAAACAAAACAAAAAAACTACCATTTCAGTGGATCAAAGTATAGCCAAAATGGTAACAATTTAGCCAGCGATCAATGCCAGGGTAATCAAAGAAGATCTAAAGTTACCTGTGAGTATTGTAACAATTAGAAGAAATTATAGATTAGAAGAATTTAAAAAAAAAAAAAAAAGCGTTACTGATATTACACACTGCTATTATTTTGAACACAAGGATCAGGGATAGCTTTGGGGTAGCTTGATATCTTGATATTGATTTGCTGATGTTGTGTTTTGTCTGTTAGATGGCAGATCTACAACAAGAGCATAACAGAGAGATCGAGGGCCTCCTGGAAAACATCCGCCAGCTGAGTCGAGAACTCAGGCTCCAGATGCTCATCATAGATAACTTTATCCCCCAGGAATACCAGGTTGTGTGTTTTATGTATTTGTGTGCTTGTGTAAACACTCATACTTACAGCGTTGAAGCTCGACCGTATCTATTTAGTGGATGGAAGGAAAAGTGAAAACAGCCCAGCTCTGACAGCATGAGGTATATAGTAGCCACCTTCATTCAGAGGTCACAGTGTAAAGGCAAACTGGAGATCACCCCTTATTCTGCTTACACTCTCCAATTGTGATCCCATGAAGCAAACTGAAGACCCTCCAGGTTGCTAAGCAAGGCCAGTTGCCAGTATTCCGAATCAAATTTAAAAGTTTATAAGAGAAACCAGTCCAGCTGCCCTTGACCTCTCTGCCCACTGTGGTTGACGACCTGGTGATCTTCATCATCCTATCCCACCCCTTTGACAGTTGATTTGGGACACTAGCTATTTAATGAATCCTGTTGTGCCTGACAACCTGTAGGGAGCCTCCACGTCATAAAACCAGACTGGTATCGCCCTCCTACAGCTGGAGTACCGCCCTGAACATCAGCAGCAATGGAGAAAACTGAGGCCAGCACTGCTGTCTGACCCACAGAAATGATCAATTAGAAAATATTTTTTATTTTTTCTTCTGCACTGACTGAATAAATCAGCCAGCGATCAGATACATTATAGACTTTCTACTGACTGTGGAGCACAAAGTAGAGAAAGGGACTTTGTAATGCTTTCTGTATGCAGCACTGAGACGGAAATATTGCAGCATCAAGGGATCTCTGTACATGCACAGCTGGAGAGTGGAGGTGGATTAAAGAGGGGATCTCCAGTGCATCAGTATACTATGATCTCTATGTGAAAGTAGCTTTTAAGATAATCCATAGGTCATTATGTTAAGAAACAATTTGAATTCTTTTCCTAAAAAATTTCCCTAATGTCAATATTTTAAAAGCGGATATGGACAAGGATTAGTTAACATTATCACATGCCTTTTCTGCATCCAGGGAGGAAATACAGTAATAGTCTGTGTTGTTTTGCTGAATAATCCATTAAATTGAAAAATATGCATTGATGAAATTCAGCAATTGAATGTCTAGCTTTGATGAATCCATTTTATTTTTTTTTATTTTTTGTTTTTGGGGGGCGGGTTAATATTTTTTAACCTTTGTGCTTTTGTTATTAAATTGATATCCTAGAACATCTATTTACATAAATTAAAGAGAAGGAGCGGTAACTCAATGGTCATAGTCTGTTTTTGGTAAAAGAAGTGAGATTCAACAGTTTTCATTTTGAACATGCACTTATTAGTTTGATCAGTTTCTTTGAGTCAGCAGCTCTAATTCTCATCTAATTGATGATTGTAGATAAAACTGCTCTCAGCCACAGATGCATACAAATATGATGCAACACCTCGTTGCATAGACTATGAAAAACGCACATGGCTTCCCCTGTTTAGAGTTTGATAAAGAGCTAATGATATATTTTTAAAATGTCATGTTCTGTTGTGAATCGGAATTTGTATTCACTTAATTTAAGGATTGCATAAGGAACAGATGCAGAGCATTTTATCCTCATAGGTAAAACCTTGGAATTGAAAAAAGGATATACTTTGTTTTTTTTTATGTAAATGTGTTACTACACCCTTGTTCAGAATTACATTGAATGTCGTACACGACACAAAGTATGGAATGTCAGAATCATTGTCATTGTTCTTGCCTTTTCATTTTCTTGCGTCCTTGTAGGAGATGATTGAGAATTATGTGCACTGGAATGAAGACATTGGAGAATGGCAGCTGGTAAGCGCTCTGCACATCCACACAATCTGGTGCAGTTCTGTCTGCATTAAAGACTTCACCTTACTTATAATGTCTCTTTCAGAAATGTGTGGCTTACACTGGAAACAATATGAGAAAACAAACCCCTGCTCCAGACAAAAAAGAAAAAGACGTGAGTTGTCAAACACCGTTTTTGAAATTCTTTTTCTCTTTTCTTTGCCAGTCAAAGTAACATTGTTTTCCTCCTTCTTTTTTTATTTTTTATTTTTGGGCCATGCAAACCTGTAGCCTTTTGAGGTGGATCTGTCCCATGTGTATCTAGCGTACACAGAGGAGAGCATGCGGCAGTCGCTAATGAAACTAGAGAGGCCCAGAACTGCTAAAAGTAGCAAGAGTGGCCGACCCAAGACTGGACGAAGGTAAAGGACTTTCCAAACAAACATCAGATTAAAGTTGTACCACTGAGTGCTTCTAATGTACAATTCAGCAAACTTGGTTTCTGTCATTAGTTAATGACTCTATTAACATTCCTAATTTGAAGAATTTGTGTCAGTATAACGCTTCATTTTAGCAGCAGACAGCTTCATACAGTCATCTGATTGGGCAAGTGAAAACATGCGATGCATTAATTTATTCTGTGTATTGAAAGCTACAGTGCTGTTGTCGTCCATTCACTAGCGTTCCATGATACTTTGCGCTGTGTGACAATCATAGACTACGTTCATGACTTTTGGACCAATGAGAGCATGTTGTTCTCACATCCTGAAAGTTATAATCTCAAACACAGTCCAGTGAAAAATTAAAGATTCCTTTATTGTCATTGTTTATACAGGTACATACAACGAAATGTGGGCGTGCTGCCTCCAAAGGTGTACAGTGGTAAACATGAAGTAAAATAAATTAAATAAGAATTTAAAAAAGTAAAATAAAGGATCACACACACTTCTGGCCCGAAAGCCCCCCTCCCTTTCTCACGCACCCCTGTCCACACATTCACTCCCACACTCATTCAGTCATTCAGTGCTCACATGTCATGGAACAAAGATACAACAGCCATGACGACCATTTCACAGATAAGTTATTCCACAGTAACAATATTCCAGTAAATGTAATAAATATTCATGTAAGGTTAAGTAAGTAGCAAGAGGATGTTCAAGTAATCAGTTATTGCACATTTTGAGTTAATCAAGTTATTGCATGGGGTTCCGGAGTGTCTGTTTTATTTGTACTTTATGTTTTAACTAAAATTATATTCAAATTTGTTAAACAAAAGAGACGGAAACATGACGTTCTATCACACTGCACCAAGTCCAAATGAAATGAACATTAATGTTGAGGTTTTTCAGGGTCCGATTTCAATCTATTCTTTGGTTCTTGTTCTTCTCTTAAATTATGTATTTCTGAAAACGAAAAACATGATTTGGGCTGAATGACTAATTGGTTTATTTTGCTGCATCTGATCTCATGATTTGCATTTTAGCTGATTGCCTTTGTAATTTGAGTTTTAATAAGTTTGTTATTCTTTTCTTCTGACATACTGCATGAAGATGCTCCCACGAATAAATAAGTTATCGGTTGCATTAACATGATATAAACATGTTGCAGTGAAGCATTGGCTTGATAGGTTTTGCTGTTATCGTGATATGTTGCTGTTCTGAGAAATGAGGATGCTGAAGTTAAAGTTATCATGCACTCATCTCTACACAGGAAAAGATCTACAAAGCCAGATGCTGTGCTTGAATCCCTTCTGCAGTAACGACAGGGTTTGGAAGAGCTACATTTCACTGCAACTTTCACGTTACCTAAAAGAATTGTTAGTGCTGTTTATGGTTGAACAATGTAAGATTTTCTGCATACACTTGATAGCTGTTAGTGTTTTAAATGTGAAGGAGCCATGCTTGCACAAGGATAAAAACCATTTGGAAAAGAGGACCTGCTCTATGTTCGACCAAGTACGATGGCTCTGGGATGACCGAATAGGGTGACTCTGATACGCATTTCAGGTTGCAATATCTTTAAAGTGACCAACAATCTGTAAGAAACCAATGTTCAGATCTTAAACATAAATATGTGGTCATGGCCTGCAATTTTCAAAGCATTCGTGATGCCTGAAATCTAAGGCATCTCTGGTTAAGTCTTGACCTCATGCATTGCTGCTTTGTTTCAATGTCACAAAGCGGATTTGTATTATATACGTTGTTAACTCATTCAAACCTTAAAAGGTCTTTAAAAGCTGTGGGTTTTTTGAAAAACAACAAAAAATATCCACTAAAGCTTTTATTTTTTAGCTCCTGAAGGAACTAAAAACATGAATAAAAATCCTGATTTGCCCTCATGTTGATCAATATTTCTTATATTTCATATATCTTAAGAATGTTGATGCGGTGTGTGCATTACTCCAGGCAGGTAACAGGTCCTAACAGGTCCGAATGGGTTGAATAGACCACTGAGTACTTTGCAGCTGAATTATAATTGAATCCAGATTCATCCAATCGTAAAGCAACAAATGTATTGTGTATCTCAATTGAATACAAGAAACGAGAGAGAATAGGAAAGTGTATGTAAATGACATTTGTAAATGAAAATAGTGCTAAATACACTTTAGGTCAAAAACATAGGGGCATGCATGCCATTCAGCTCCTATGTTCATACCATTTAGTACTTTAAACAAGTCATCTTTTTGTTTTATTTTCAGATGGCAGAACGCTTGCTCCAATAACGTGCAACATTGATACTGTATTCTTTAGTATATGACACTAGTATATTGATTTGGAGGAGATCATTTGACTGTGTGATGTGAAAGCAGACTGACTTTTATTTTGTATCATAATGTATGTCAAATGTTTACACCAACAAACCCTTGGATTTTATTTATTAAATCGTGTTACTTGTCTGATCTCACATTCTTGTTGCTCTTTTCTTTTCTCTTGATTGAATCTGTGAAATTCCTTGTTTCTGGATGTTACCAGCCAGAGTAGATGATCATAACGGAATATTCTTTTAACTGAATTTCTGAATGTACTGTCACCTATCAAATGATACAACAGCAGATTCTGAATGAAGACTCTTTCTTCAGTCTAAAGCAGCTGTGAGGTTTGCAGTTTAAATGGAAATCATAAAGATGCAGAGTTTAGTGTTCGTTGTTGCTTGTTATAAAACACGAGTTGAATAACACATATTCATGTCATAATTTATTGATGTATAAATACAAACACTCTAGAAATATATAAAGAAAATAAATATTACATTTCAATAAATAAATGTTATGTAAAACATATACTTTGGATTACACTGTTTGGTTCTTCAAAGCGTAGTCTACACATGTCTTCAGATTTTTCAAAAACAACGTTAATTTCTGTTTGTGGGTGTAGTCAAGCCCATCACAGCTGGTCTCATTCTGAAACAAAATAAATTAGACAAATATGTGTCACAACCTGAAAATAAAAAACAACAAAACAACTCTTGTATGTGTGCACATAATTGATACAAATCACGTTAAAGAATAAAATTCTTAACTGTCAAATGCTTTTTATTTTATTCTTTTAAATCCTTTGATTTAGGATGACATATTTACAAAAATAACTCCTCTTTACCTTACTTTTGTTGTACTGGTTCAAGTTGCGCACCAGTTTATCTAGAAATTTCAGTTTAGCTTTGACCAGAACCTCCTCAGCCAAACAGAAGTACTTAGCCTGAGAGGAGAAAGGGACATTTATGATCAACATGAAACATTTGAAAATCAGGCCTTCAGTTTTTTTGGCATAAATTGTTGACTTTACACAGATTCATCATCGTCGTAAAAGCATGAATACATTGTATTAGGTCCAAATGGCTAAAACTCACAGATTCCAAGGGCAAATGTGTAAGATCATAAAAATATGCATGAAGTTTCCAACATACCGCAGTCTGATTTCCGGGAATCTTTGTCACCATTTCTGTATGCTAAAATGACAGGAATGTCAGTACATTACAAGAAACAACAACAAAAATCAAATAATCAAACATGGTTGGGAGTTTCCTTACATTTTGCGTTAACAGATGATGCAGTTGTTTTTTAATTTCCTTCAACAGCGTTTTGTGGTCGACTTGCTGCGTGGTGTGATGATGCGTTGATGCTGCATACGCCAGCATGACCATCGTCATCATGATCAAAGTAAAGAGTTGAATATTGAAGATCCTCATGTCTTGGAAGGAGATCTTGAGTCGGTGCTGACAGGTTGAGCAATGAAGTTAAGTACCCTACATACACTAACTACTTATATAGGTGACTGTGACCACAGTGTGCAAACACGTCAGTGGGGGAAACACACCAAATTAGAACAGGATGATGTGTAACTTATCAGTTTTACTATCAAATGTTCCACTAGATGTATAGACTTGGAGTTTTCTTTTACTAAGAATTTTCATTTTATTTCCTTATCTGCACACCCCCCTCTGAGAACTACCATATCACCACCTGCCATTTATGTTTCATGTGTACATTTAAAAGTAGCCTATTTATCTATTTAATCATGACTATGACCTCACAGTGAATACCTACAATGAAACTGACATCCTTTTGGACTTTTTAAACCCCCAGTCCAGTCATGACTTATCAAAAAGCTCAGATATCTGATCATCTAAAACAGTGGAACAAAAGGGCAGCAGACAACATTATGAGAGTAAAATATGTCGTATCAAACATAGACTTTATTGTCAGTCAGGCTCAAACTATCACTGCACATACAAATGAAATGTTATTGCATTTTTACTATCAATATTTAAAGACATCTACCCATAACTAACTTTTGTGTATGTGGCAAGTTAGCACATTGGAAATATCAAGAGTCAAGGTTTATATAAAGAATCATACTAACCATATCCCACACACAATAGAAGAGGAAAATGTGACCATAAAATACAGTTTCAACTTTACTCTTTATTCCTGAACAGCTGGTTTGGCTGACTGCCTTCCTGCCTGTTAGAAGATTCTGAAGAATTACGTAGTTTTCAGCTGCAGTAAAAAAGGAGCTTGAAATTCTAAAAATCCTCCCGATGAAGAATCTATATACAAAATAGCATAAATAACACCTTAGGATGATTAGCCAAACTGAACTAAAGTATAACTGCTGACTGACATCAGTGAACATTATGCACATCAGATATGTGACTCAAACTATAACCTTTACATTTGACACATCATTAAGAGATAAAGCACTTTAAATAGAGAAGGCTCTAAGTTGAAAACCTTAACTGACATGAAAAGCAGGTGACTCACTCTCCTTGGGTTGGGTTTCTTTGGTACAATAAAGGCTGAGTTCTGGTGTGAATGAATATCTTTGCACAATCTACACATCTCCACTCACTCTGGTGAGTGGTGAGAAATATGTTTTGTTTTGTTTTTTTGCACCAGGGACTGACAAACCTGATTATTTGGAAAACCAGCTCCATCTTGAGGTACTTTAAGTATTCAACATATTCAACTTAAAAAAAGTAATATGACACAGGACAAAATAGATAAAATAAATTAATTTATTTGTGGAAATACAAAGTGTACTAAAAGAGTGCACAAGGTGGAAAAGTCTATCAAGGTGCAATAAAATATAAGATGAGCCAACATTCAACCATCATCTAGTCCCACTTTAGAGGTGTATGTATGTGTGTGTGTATATATATACATATATGTAGCGAGAGAGAAAGATGTGTGTGCATGCGCACGTGCGTGTGTTATCAGCCGTCTCCTCTTGTAGAAATCTATTGACAGATTTGATCGTACCATTCACAGACTAAATTATAGATCATTTTATTCCTTCAACGTAGATACAATTCAATGATGCGGTAATAAAACCGACCTGAATACACACATCGCTCTACTATTGTTAATATGTATACGAATGTAAATCGCCTACAGTCGCCAGCATCAGGGGCAGCATCAGCGGCAGCAGCGGCGGCGGCTGTGTTTTACTTTGTGTAGGTAATGTTTGCCTCCTTTAGCCGAACGAATCAATATCCACCACACCGTCTGGACCAATCCAGTGGGAGGCCATCGAAGACTGACAGCCAATAGGAAGGCGCATACGGCCGAGGTTGGATGCGCCATTTTACTGCGTCCACAGTCATCCGGCAAGATGGTCCCTCGCTTTGTCTCTCTTAGCTGGAGTTGTTTCGGTTTTCTATCTTGATTTTTTTTTTTGTTTGTTTGCACGGCGTCGTAATTTTGCATTTTTGGTTTCAACTAAAGCAACGTGTCGTTAAAACAAATCTAAGCTTTGTCTGTCAGGAAATGACGGTAGCGGGAAGCAGGTAGGACCGTTGTTTGTGCTGTTTGTTTAGATAAGTCAGTTTTGCGTTGCTTGCTGTGTGCTACTTTCGCTCGCGGCGAGCCGGGCCACGGCAGCCTAGCTGCTAGTTAGCAGAGCAGGCTACTGGGGACTCACTGTTAGCTGCGCAACCGGCAACGTTCAAGTTCGCGAAAACGAAGATTGTGAATTTCGTGGTTCTTCTTTAGTTTTAAGAAATATGAAAACCGCGACCCACTGAGAGCACGCAAGTACGTATATTGTGTTGTTACTAGCTAATGGTTACATATGTGTATATACGTATATATACTTGAGATGTTGCCAGGCAGCGCCAGGCTGCGGTTAGCGCGCGGGTTCGTGCCATTGTATAGTCAGTTGGAGGGAAGGCCTGTGCTTGCACCGGTGCATACCCATGCACGGGACCTTGGAAGCCATAATCCAGAATGGCAGTTCTCCATGTCGAGGTAGGGTAGACAAATAAAGTGCCATGTTAACTGTGACCCGACTGCCAAAGCTGTCATCCCCGATGCTCGTGAGTGTATGCATTGTCAAAACCTGGACAGACTTGGCCGAGGATTCTTGAAACTACGGAGAGGTGAACGCCGACAAAATCCAGGCTCGGCTCAATCTGAATAATTTCATGTCACAACTGAGAGAATGTTCAACGCAACTTACAGTCGTCTTATCAGCACGTTATGATGACGCAAAATAAACACAAGTTATCGTGACTCGAGCAGCGTGCTCAAATGATATGCACGTAAAGCGGTGTGCGCTGTACTAGTATTATGGTATAGAGGCGTTTGCAGGTTTACTGAAATCACGTGAACACGTACTTTATATCACAATTGTTGCAGTTAACGTTCTGTTTTGTTTTGTCTCGTTAGTAGTAAAGTTATTTTTTTCCACCGGGCACAACAATGGCGCGGTTTCCGAAAAGTGTGTGTTTTGTCATGTTATCTATCTTGAAAAAACACCTCATGTCAAAACGAACAGAGGTCAAGTAACTTCGTATCATGTCAGTTGCTGATTATTCTCCATTCTGTAGCATAACAACTGCTCTAAGTCTCTGTTTAATTTCAGTTATCATAGTAGTTTTTGTTTTTTTCCTCCCCACTGTCTGAATGTCTGAAGAATGAAAGATAGTAGAGGTTTCAGACCTAGCTTTATATTTTACTTGGCCTGATGGCCCGAGAACGTTGAACATGCTCAGCAGGGTGATACTTTCCAAATGTTGGTTTGAGTTTGTTGTGTTATTTTTCCTGTTTTATAAGCTGTGCAAATCGTTTTCTTTGCTATTACATACACTGAGTGGGGAAAATATGCAAATTAACATAACAGTGATGGTATTATTGTGATGGTGGACAAAAAAAAGTATTTCAGTGTTAGCTTCTAAGCTGATGCATTTACAGTCAGTCCTGTCCTCAGATGCAGTTGTAAGTAACTAAACTAAACATTTTATAGGCTGTGCATGTGATGCATATACTATGCTACAATATATATATATTCATTCTAATCATCAGCCAGCTGGAGCACCTCTTTTTGTGAATTTCTACCCTTGGCTCAGTTTCTTTTTACACACTGAAAATTTCAAGTGTACAGGAATACATCAGTTCAAACACTGCAAAAATGTTCTTAATGCATTGGGTGTATTTATCACACCAACCAAATAATTCGTTTTGAAAACTGAGCCCAACTACGGTTGGAGTGGAATGTTCAGTGCACTAGCTAAGATCCAAAGCAAGTCAGTAGAAGAATGGCTCCGCATTAGTCATACAGAGTTGTGACATGCTCATCAGTCGTTGATATTTCTTGTAATCATAAATCGGGATTCCAGACTTTTAGTCCAGTTTTGATTCAGTCTGCTTTCTCGCCTAGAGAGCTCCACCCACCAAATGACTCTGATTGAGACATCTTTTTGGGTATCTCAGTGTGGTTGTTTTTATCCAGATGACTGAGATTACTATGTTGACACTGTACGAAACAAACGGCACCAGGCGTGTAAACAAAGTCGACCAAAGCCTGTATACGTAAAAGCACTCTTAATGGAGCATCAGTACAGTCAAGGTTTCGGTGCATTTGCCAGTGGCATGTTATATGTTAGGGAAAAAAACAGTTGTATTTTAATTTAATTTTTTTCTGATCAGGCCTTTCCCCGAAATCAAGTAATTAATCACATAATTCCATATCAGTACATTCATGAAGGAAAAATGTCTTTCCAGGTAAAATGAGCTTGGCTTTTTCTGAATCACACTTGGATAAGATGGCAGGAAAAGAAGAGGAGGTAAGTGTGCAACCTCATTGGTAGATGATTTATGTGTATCACAGTTTGAAACTTTTTTTTTTAACTGCTAAGCTTTAATAAATTCTGATCCTTTGCCAGCCTGGGAGCTCAGCAGAAAATGTTAAGCCCTCCTCTTCTCGCAACAAAAGGTGAGAAATTGGTTTATTTATTTATTTAGTTGTTTTTGGGTTGTTGTTTTTTTGTTTTTTTTTAATAACAAATGCAGCAGTTATGCCTTCATGTTGAAATTCACTCAGATAGAGCTAAGTATATTTAAGTTACATGCTTGTACATTTTAGAAAGCCCACTGCTGTAGCAAAGCACACTGGACCAAATGAGTCTGAGGCTTCAGTTGAGAGCGAGAATGAATGTGCCACTTCTGACAGTAATACAGGGAGCGGATCGAAAGGTATGGTCTGTAAAGGGTTTCGCTGGTTTAATGTAACCATTTTTGGGGGAGGCAGTACATTTCTTTACTGTGGTCACTTAATTCTCCAGGTACATTGGTGATGAGGCCAACTGCCAATGAAAATAAAGGAGCCATGAAGCTCAGAGTGGATTTTAAACACAAAAACACAGGTGACCTAATGTCTTAATTCAGAATGTCAATGTTTTGTAGCTCAGTATTCACAATTAAATAAGCATAGAACTTCAAACAAATCGTTTAGAACTTCTAAGGGTTCTAAGTAATTATTTGGAGGAAGAAGTCACAATAATGTTATTTTGGCAGATGACACCCTGCAGAAGAAGGTCAGCTGCACTGCCTGTGGAAAACAAGTAAACCAGTTTCAACGCAATTCTGTGTACGAGCATCCTGCACTTAAAGTACTCATTTGCAAGGTAGGACTACCAGACGTCTCATATTTTTTATAAACTATCACAACAAGCCCCCTCCCCCCAATGTTTACATTCTTAACGTACTGATGATTGCATAATACTCTTATTTCAGTCATGCTACAACTACTACACGAGTGATGACATCAGCAGAGACTCTGATGGGATGGATGAGCAATGCAGGTACAATCAAGAGCAACTAGTGCAATTTATTTGTTTCACAAAGATGTCTTCCAACATAATAGGTTGGACATTTCAGGAATATCACATTTATTTCCTTCAAGTTTGAACAAAGCAGGATTCATGTTTGTTTGCTATTTTCAATTGTGTAAATGTTTTTGAAACTTAAGTGCAAGCAGCTATAACATTTTTGAGGACTCTGCTTGGCTCATTGATAAGAATTCTGTTCTTAGGTGGTGTGCTGAAGGTGGAAAGCTCATCTGCTGTGACTACTGCAACAATGCCTTCTGCAAAAAGTGCATTCTGCGCAACCTGGGCAGGAAGGAGCTTTCAGCCATTACTGATGAGAACTCAAAGTGGCATTGCTATGTGTGCAAGTCTGAGCCCCTTCAGGATCTGGTCTTCAAATGCAGCCGCATCATGGAGAAACAGGAACACGTGCAGCTAAAACAGCAAAAAAAAGAAAAAACAGAGGAACGCGAAGGCAAGAGGGACAAGAGCAAAGCTGCCAAAGAGCACAAAGCAGTTGCAAATGGAAAAGAGCATGTTGAAGGCTCTGGGACCATGACCTTCTCATACAGAAAACTGGAAATACCCAAAGAACTAATTAAAAAAACAAAAAAGCTTGTGGAAACTACAACTGGTCTGAATAATACATTTATCCAGTTCATTCAGCAGGCTGCTGAAGACCACGGAGATAAGTCTATCAGGTATAGGCATTTGAAAGCTTTCAAAGCAGTGCTTTCTGATTTGAAAAAAGCCCACAGTGCTTTGGAGGAGGCTTTAGAGCCTGAGTTCAAAAACATGGAGCTGCAGAATGGTAATGAAGTGCAACATGTTAAACAAAGCACTGATGTTGAGGAGCTTGCAGAAAATGATCATATGGATAGTGCTGCAGAATCAGTGCATGAGGCTGACATAGCTCAAGAGATGGACAAGAAGCTGCACAATGAAGCCGATTCACTTTGCAAAGTAGACACAACTGATGAAGAAAACCAAGACCCCCCTGATGAAGCGGATTCAGATTGTGAAGAAAAAGCCAGCAAGGAACTGCATAAGGAAGCTGATTCAGTATGTGAGATGGAAACAACTCAAGAGCTGTTCAAAGAGCAGCATGAGCAGGAGGACATGGATGTGAATGAAGTATCAAAAGAGATTGAAAAGAAAGACCACCAAATGGAAACTGAAGTTGCCACAAAAATAATTAAAACCAAACTCTGTGATGATGTGCCATTGACAACTGGCGAAATGTCTTTAGATCAGGACATAATGTCAGTACCTCCTTCAGTTCCTGAGGAGCTTTTTCAGATGGTGGAGAGCCTTGCGGATTCTTCCATGCTTTCACAGACTGAAACTAATTCAGTGGCAGACACAGAGACTCAGTCAAATGGAGACTCAGCAGAATCTCGACGTCCACAGCTCAAAGTGAAGAATCTCATAGTTAAATTGACACCTGTGCCAGTTGTGAAAACCTGTGGGTCAAGGTCCTCGAGGTCCAAAAGCAGAGAGAATGAGGCAGAGCTGCAGCAAAACTGTAAGGAAGAGTGTGGGGATGAGAAAAATTCTGCCTCTGGTTCGTTAGACGAGACTGACAGTTTAACACCCAGTCGGCGTTCTAGTAGAGTGAAAACTACTCCTTTGAGAAAGCAGGCAGAGAATAAGAGCAAGGAGTCTTCTGAGTCAGAACTGGAGGAAGATGGAAAGGACAGGGAGAAATACTCCAAGAAATCCAAGACCATAAAAAAGGAGGCTAAAGAGGACACTAAAGCGTCAGAGAAGACAATGGAAGACTCTGATTCAGATGAAGTTCCTCACATATTGCTGGAGAAAGCTGCAGAAGGCAACAGCACAGATGAGGAAGAAGGAAGCACATCTGCTAGAAAGCGTTTATTTAAACAAAACACATCTACACAGGATACTGATAAATCATCCAAACGCAAAAGGAAATCTGAAAGCTCAGGTTCAGATGTAGAAAATAAAGGTCAGAAGACAAGCAAGAAGAAAAAGCAGCAGAATGGCTCAGATTCCTCTGAATCAGACTCTGACCAAGAGAAGAATACAAAGAGTAAAGCAGGCATATCAAGGAGGAGATCTAGTCGTGTAAAGAAACAAGATAATTCAAAAGAGGAAGAAAAAAGCTCCCCTGAAAGGAAGACGTCTAATCGGAAGCGGTCTTATGAAAAGAAGCGGAAGGGGAAAGGCTCCAAAACAGCCTCCAAGCTGCAGTCTTCTTCTAGTGACGATGAAGAGGAGGAGCAAGCTGAGGGTGACTCCGGAGAAGATAGTGACCAGCAAAAGATCAAACCCATTGTGGAGGATAATGTAATCGAAGGCACTGGAGCATTCCATCAGTCCTCAGGTAACAGGTCATGTGTTAAAACAAGTTTTAAAGTACAGCTGTAAAGCATTTTCCACAGGATCATTTTATATTTATGGTAAAAGTATGAATTTTATTTCAATCAACTGCATACATGAACTTGATCAACAATGGGGACACAAATAGCTGAGGCTGCAGACTGTGTGCTTCTAGTATCTTAGTCTTCAGGTCGGGTTTCCATTAGCATTACTCTCTTAACAGGAACGTCCCTGTAATGAGAACCTTCAGGAACTACTATGAGGTTGGGGGGGTCCATGTCTTCGTTGTTGTGTTTTTTTTTTGTTTTTTTTACTGTAGTGTTGCGCTTTAGACACTGCTGAGCAAAACATGTCTATGACTTGGTGCTGAGTTGGAAAGCCTGGGGTAGGCCGCTGTGTAGTTGCCCTGGTTCCCTGTCTCTCCACCTTCAAGAAAGGCCACTTGAGCCAACAAAATCCTTAAAAAAGAATGCCGTAAGCCCCCTCGGCTTTGTCTTGATAGTTGGTAAGGGGCTGTTTAAGCCGAGCCAGGTCAGATTGAACTGAACCAAATAGTTTACTGAAATGATATCACCCTACTCTCTGGTCATTTCTTATATACACACTCGATATCCCAGCAGTGGAAATTGTTTGAAAGACGCTAGTGGTGTGTTTCTGCCTTGGCCCGGCCTGGCTTGTTAGTGGTAAAACTGTTAGCGTCCCTTCAAGTTCACATCTTCTTATGTCAGTCATAGCCACCAGTTCAGTGTATGCATGCACAGTAAACAGAAATGGAGCACCTCATCTCAGCTCCTTAAATGTTTATCTTGTTGTTTTAGTTTGCTTATATTCTTTTTCCATAAGTTGCTTTGTTTTTGGTTGTATTTCATTGGCAGTTGGCAAACAGTGAAAATGGTGCATTGCTACCACCAAGTGGTGTGGAGGGTTAGCTAATTTGGTCAGAGTCAACACTATGGAGATGCAATGGCTGAAAGGGCCAAGGATGTAGTTGGTCTTTCTACACTTGAGGCTTTACCCCAGACCCCCACCAATGGAACCCTCCTGTTGTTAGCTTCATAAAGTATTCAGCAGGCTGATGGCATTTTAATTGCTAGAGTTGCTCTGTTGTCTTTAATCGCAAGGTTGCTTGTTCATTCTGTCACTCACTGAACACACTGCAGTTGAGTAGTCAGCCGCTACATTTGCTTACACTCCAAATTTAGTGGTAGTTATCTGTTTTACAGAAATCCACTGATATTATTTTCTTCTCTGCGCTTGAAGCAGAGGGACAGAAGTACAAACCTGCACACAAAGTATTACAGTTCAAAACGGTTGTGTATTGATCTGATGTGTGCATTAAGCAGAGGTTCTGCATGCAGAGGTAAAACTTTTGTATATGAAACCATTTAAAAAAAGGAAATGTTTGTTGCTTAACATTATCTGGACTGCCAGCCTAATTATTACCCAAGTTTGAGAGAATAGGCCTATAGTGAACTATTGTACTGAACTGAAACTGTTTGGTCCTGTTAAACCTCATGTCATTTTGTTGCACAGGAGATGAAGTGGACACTAAAGAGGTCAGTCAGCTCAGCTGTGATGATGACGACGACCCTGAAAACAGGTATCTGAAAAAGACATACCTTGACAAACAATGTGAAACTGGTACTGTGGTTATACACTAGCCCATACAAAAACATCAGCAGTTCCTGGGAAAAACGATGTTGCTATCAGTATTAAAGCAGTATACATTAATTCCGAAAGTAATAAAGAGAGTGTAATTTGATTGTTTCCCTTACGAGTGTGTTTACATTCAGTGCTCTCCACAGTCAACGTTTCTGATCTGCAAACACCCAGCAAAATGCTTCAAGTGTTGTATTTTGGAGAGTAACATAAAAAAATGCTTACAAAACAGCATTTTCTACATTTTTAACTTAGTACACAGTTGATCAAGCTTATAAACATATCATGTCCTTTTATTTTGTATCGGAGCCAGTTCTGTTTAGGTGTAAACTAGAGAAATGACCTGCGCATTTCTATTCTTGGAAGAACATTGGCTGTAACTGCATTAGCTGATGACAGGCCTAATATGAGAGGTTCTTAGGTAGCGTTTGCAGCTCAAAATCTGCAATTTCTTGTGAACAGCATGTAAAGTATGGAGATCAACAGTCATTACAGGTGTTTGTTTTTTTGTTTTTTTTCCTCCCTTGACTGAGGATGCGGACAAGTAGAAATGTTTAACTGAAGATGTCAAGTTCTTTCTATGTATTAATATACTTCAAAGGCCTCCAAAGGTTGCTTGAAGTATGAGAGTCTTGGTTCTGCTTAAGGACGTTCTTAGTTTAGAGTCTTTTGGAGCATGTCAAAAAGGCAGTTTTGACTGGATTGTTAGTTCTGCCTTGTTACTGCAAAGGAAGATATACTTTTGTGCAACTGTGTTCATCATCACAAAGTAAAAAAATATTTTGCAGTGTTTTTGTTAATTAAAGATGAAATTGTACTCAACAGTTAAGCAGTCTAATGAAGAGTATTCGAGTTTATGTCCCAATCTGTGGCAGAAATTGTATAGCTTAGCTGCTGAATTGCCTTATTTTATCTCAGACAGTTTTTATACACCTTTCAAAATCTGACATATTTCCTCTGTTTTTGGCTTTCATTTTTCATTTAGCCTAGCTGTCTTTAAATTGGGGGGATGTTGAAATGTTAATAGAATATTACATTTTGTGAATTCAGCTGATTTCAAACGGAGTATTGGAAATTATTTTAGCAATGATGCTAAAGAGTTGTGTTTAAGGTAGTTGTGATAAGGCTGTGATATGACAATATTGATTTTCAGTTATGGGCTTTTATAGTGCATTTGTATTTAGTTTTGTCTGTGTTCTTTCTTTACAACCAAAGGATTGCTAAGAAAATGCTTCTTGCCCAAATAAAATCCAACTACTCTTCTGGAGCAGAGAGTTCCTCAGATGATGATGATGATGATGATGATGATGAAGAAGCAGATAAAGAAGCAAAGTCTTCCAAGAAAGATAAAAAAGATAGAAAGGAAGAAGAGGAGGAGCAAGGTAGTGTCCTGGTTAAATATGCTTATTTTTATTCAGATAATCCTCTTTTATTGTGCATTGTCTAAGACATTTTTTTTTTTTTAACATTTCCTCTTTTAAGATGAAGATGATGAAGAAGTAACTGAAGACTCTGGCTCAGATGTTGAAGTGAAGAAGAGTGGAAGGCGCCACAAACTGCTTCGTCATAAACTCTCTCTGAGTGATGGTGAATCAGGGGAAGAGAAAGCCGATAGTAAAGAAAAGAAGAACAAGGGAAGCAAGAAGAAGTCAAATCGGAAAGGTAAATTCAGGTTTTAATTTATTTAATGAACTTTGAGACCATTCATTGACTTTGTTATTTTTGTTTATCAGTAGGCAGTGATGATTCTGCAGATTCAGACTTTGAAAAGTCAGGGTCCAGTTCAGAGTCTGGGATGAGTGAAGAGGTCAGTGAATCAGAGAACGATAACAAACGTCGAAAGACCAGGTGAGAAGAAATGACTCATCTGACAAGTGTCAGGTGGATCTGGATTAGTTTTGTGCTGCTCTTAGGTAGCTAAATACCATTTCATCTTTTGTAGAGCCTCAAAGAAGAAAGAAGATGAAAAACAGAGAAGTTACAAGCAGCAGAAAAAGAAGAGACGCAGGATCAAAGTTCAGGACTCCTCCTCCAGCAACGAAAAGGTTTTTTAAATGCAGTGCATGCAGTAGTCCTCTTAGGACTTATTAAAAATGTTCTTTTTTGATTTTTGGGGAGGTTTTCCGTGTAGACGGGAATTCACGCATGGCATCTAAAATGTTATTTGATTTCACCCCCAGAGTATGTTTTGAGGATTACCGAGGGCACAAATGAATCATAGGAAATGGATTTTTTTTTTTTTAACCTGAGGCTTAAAGATCAAAGGCTTGAACTTAATGTTCATTTCCAGAGTGGAGATGAAGGTGGGGAGGAAGATGGTGACGACCAAGATGGGGAAGGCCGCAAAGGCCGCAAAAAGATCCGCAAAATCCTGAAGGACGACAAGCTGCGCACAGAGACAAGAGATGCCCTGAAAGAAGAAGAGGAGAGGAGAAAACGTATCGCTGAGAGAGAGGCCCTCAGGGAGAAACTTAGAGAGGTAAACAAAGTTGTAATAATGTCACATCTGATTCAGTTCTGTGATAACCATTTTTTTTTTCTTGACAGTTAGTGGAGCTAATGGCTAGTTGTAGGAAGTGGGAGTATCAATGTTTCCTAGATTACACCAACTTTTTTTTTTTTTTTTTTAGATAAAAGTCTAAGTTTGCATAATACTAATCTTACGTGGTGCTCTGTTTCCTTTATAAAGCTTTGCTAGCTGCAGAATGGCCTACAACTTCTACTCATTGTTGCCAACTTATTAGTGATGTCTTCATTTTGTCAAACAGGCAATTATAGTTAAATGTATTGAACAAACCATGACTAAATTTGGTTCATTTAAAAGTGTTGCGAGGAAAACCTTGAACACAAAAATACTCTCCCTCACACATCTGTTTGCATCATAGAGCAGCAGCCCACTGGGGGATTGTGTATATATAGATGAACTTTTTTTAGTCTTTCATTTCATTGTCAGATGATTTTATCACACAGCTTTGCTAATTTGAAATGGGTAGAATGCAAATCTTTAATTAATACTGATAACATATATATTGCAGAAAATGCAGTTAAATCCGCCCCCAGACTGTACAGCCCTGTTTTATATTATTCTATAGAATTTAAAACAAAAAAATAAGATTTGCATGAATTAGATTTATAATTTTCTAAATCATTTATGGAAATTTATATGTATTCAGTTGCTTTGTTGTTTGGAGAAAAAAAAAAGAAATGACATGGCACAGCAAAGTAGCTACAGTCTCACATTTACAAGAACAAATAATGAACACTGATTATGAAGGTTTATTCTTCTGATAAACTTAGATAATTTGAAATGGTATAAACATTCTTACTTTCTTTTCTCTATAACTATATGTTGGGATATGTTAGGGGAAATGCGTAACCAGACGTTTTTATTTTTGGCAATTCATTTTTTGGTTAGTCCATAGTGCAGACGTGGTGTAATAGAACTTGTAAAACTAGATGATGCTGTGAAATGTCTAAATTGTTTGTTTTTTTTTGTTATCATCTTCTGCCTTCTACTTCTATAGTCAAGTTTTAATGTGCTACACTCAATGAAAGCTTTTGTTTTCTACTCTGCTTGGCATTTCTCCATTATTGAATAATTTCCCTCTTTGTCAAACCTGGCCATTACACAATTATGTGTTTGTGGTGGTGTGTTTCAATTCAACTTTCCTTCATTGCAACCTCCAGCGTATAGAGTACAGTGGATTTTGTGGGTTTTGGTTTTATTTTGAATATTATTGAGCCATGTTGTATTACAGGAGTACCAAAACGCAACAACTGAGAGAGAATAGACGTACAACAATAAGTGTATTTCCATTAGTGAGGGGTTCCAGGTTCAATCCGCGAGGCGGGAACCTATAACAGGGGCACCTTCTCCTACCCCTTCAGCTGCCATGTCTCTACTTTTGGAAACGGGGCTGGTTGGATGTAAATTATCATTCATCACCACATGGTGGCGGTAGTTCACTGCTTTCGCTCCTTGTCAACTGCCAAAAAAGAGAAGATGATGTCGGCAAAAACAAAAAAGTAAAAGAATAAAAACAAACTAAAATGACAGGAAAACTGTTGGAGGAGCTAAAGATAAAATGCACCAATTATTTTTTATTTTTTATTACTTGCTGGGTGTGTTCTCTCTCTTTGTCAAAATGGTGAGAGCAATTTATTTAGCTTAAAGGTTTTGTTGAATGAGAATAGAATGCTGGACAATTTATATGGTTAAGTAAGAGAAGAAACATCAAGCTTTATGAAGCTTTGTTCATCAATTACAGCGTAGAGACAATAAAAAGGCAAACATTATAAACTCACTTTAATATATCATGGTTACAGAATTATAAAAATATAATCACTGTATGGAAATCTTTTTTTTTTTGTGGTAATATTTGATTAACTTTGCCAACAAAAATTACATTTCCACATTGTCCCCAACTGCTAATTCACCATCAGGTAATTGTCTTGGAAGAGGCCTCCCAGGTGACCTGTCCTATCACTACCAAGCTGGTGCTGGATGAGGATGAAGAAACTAAGGAACCACTGGTGCAGGTGCACAGAAACCTTGTTACAAAGCTCAAGCCTCATCAGGTTGATGGTAAGTTGATTTAGGTCAACACACACACAAAAAAAACTTTCACTAAAAAGGCAGAATTAGTTCAAAGGTTTTGTGTCTCCATTATTGTGTTTTTTATTCAGGTGTACAGTTTATGTGGGACTGCTGCTGTGAATCTGTGAAGAAGATTGAGAAGTCTCCTGGATCTGGATGTATCCTGGCCCACTGTATGGGTCTTGGGAAAACACTGCAGGTAAGAATTTATTTATTTAAATAGATAAATATGAGGTAGGTTAGATTTAAATAAATCTGTACAATATGAAGAAAACGTAACTTGAAAATCCCAGGCATGTAAAATGCAAAGACAGCATTTGTACTTGTACCGAATGTGCTCTAAGGATCTTGCTGAGTTCCAGTATACCAGGGACTGATTACCTCGAGTTACCAGAGGCCTGTATCACGAAGCAGGATTAAGTTTTCCTGGGTTACTCAGACCTATCCAGTTAAACTAACCCTAACAAACCCAGTCAGGATAATCGGTATCACGACGCTGTCTATCAAGTCGTTAACTCAACTCTGGGTTATCTTATCAAGACCCGTGAACGCGCACGTATAAAGGGCAGGTTCCGAAGTAGTGGACCAATCACAATCATCAGCGTCATATCGGTAAGAGAGAGCACCGTACTTCACTTCAAAACCACTTCACAGCGACTCATACCGATAAAATACGAAGAAGAAAAAGACAACGTGAGAAATCTAACACTGTTACCGTTGCCAGAAGGAGGCAAAATGCCTGGCATTTACGCGGGAGCAGGTTAAAACTAAAATGAAAAACATCATTGCATCTGCTAAGTTGGTCCTTCCAATATAACGTCAGGCTGGATTAAAGCTTTAAACCTTGGCCACTATTAAATCATACTGACAGCTAAAGTCTCACAAATGACATGTGGAAAATTGACTTATTCTATTCTTCCATTATGGGCCGACAGCTGGGCAACATTTTACCAATGAACAAATGTTCTCCATGTGACGTCTTGCCAATAAAACTTTTTACATCTTGCCAACGTCTGTAAGATATATGTGTTTTGCAATGACTAATTAGCGCCATAGAGAAGAACTATTCTAAATGGCACTGATAATAATGCTGTCTGGGATATTTTCCCCGAAAAGCTGATTGGCCAGTGGGTGGGGCTTTATAAGGATTGGATTCAATCCTGAAAGTTACCCTGGTCCAGGGCAGGTTAGCCGTTCAGCGTATGTTACCCCAGTGATGTACCTTGATAAGCAATTACCCAGTTTTATGATACAGAAAACCCAGGATTAACCCTGAAGTTACCTCGCTAAAGCTAAATCTGGCTTCATGATACAGGCCTCTGATTCATACATGTTTGTTATCTTTGGATGAGATTGTATATATATATGTATATATATATATATACATATATATATACTCCTCCTTGAACCGCCACCTTATCGTGTTGAAGGGGTTTGAGTATCCGAATGATCCTAGGAGCTATGTTGTCGGGGGCTTAATGCCCCTGGTAGGGTCTCCCATGGCA
>JBAMYA010083327.1:0-22955 GCA_037176975.1 Arrhamphus sclerolepis | reverse complement strand
AGTAATTTTTAGATATATGTTTTTAAAAGACTTCTTCTGACAAGGTCAAGTATTCATTCAGTTTTCGATTTAACCTGCAAGTTTCCCTTTAAGGCTCTCACTTGCCTGTAAGAGGTGATTTGAGTTCAACATTTCTTTGTGTGTAACAAGGAAAAGAAAAGATACAATTGATACTATTTTTTAATTCTCTTAGCAAATTTTCCAAGTAATTCAGGTACTTTTTAAAATCCTTTTAAATATTCCACGCGACTGTGTGTCAGACGCTGCTTGAGGAAGGCCCTGCAAAGCAGATGGTACAGCAGCTGCACATGAAGGCCATTTCATGATTCAATACCAACAATAAATCTACACCAAATGCAAAAATTAACAACTTCCAAACTCTTCCTCATGTGGCCTCACATGCTTCATTTTGTTGCTTTGCTGTGATAAACAGCTTAGAGTTTTTACTTCACCCATCAAGCCTGCACTGATCCAGCTTGATGGCAGCAGTTCCCATAATAAGGGTTTACATGCTCTCAATCTAGTTTCTAAAATAATTATATTAGAAAAAAATAACAACACTAAAATATACTCAATCTGTTAAAGAGATAAACCTATAAAAAGGATTCTGGTGTTCTCTGAACAAACTGGACTCTGGCTCTTTTAGCTCATTAAGATCAAGATGTCCAAGTTCTTGAACTTCTAAACTTAAGTGACTTGCTCATGAACATTTATACATGACAGCTGTGACCTGACAGGTGTCGACTAGACGCTGCAATCATGGGTGAGGAAATTTAATTTATAAGAAGAAGAGCATGGGCAGGCTGAGAGACGACACTTCCAGCTTTTATGGCTTTTATTTATTGTGTAAAATGAAACTCAGTGTTACAAGCAACACGTTTCAGTCTGTCATGACTGTTTTTCCTTCCTTTTTTCTTTCCGCTGCTGTGCTGCGAGCACACATACCGCTAACCTGGGTGCAGTGAGCTTCCTCCTCACTCTCAGAATGTGTGCCAAACAAATTAATGGCCATTGCTAATCTTTGTTGTCACAGGCAGCCTGTTAATTACAAAAAAATTATGTCAATATAATTTTCTTTTGTATTTTGAATCAACACGGTGAGCAAATCACAGCTGTTCACACACACATGCACCATATGACTGTTATGTACGCACGTATTATACCATTAACCACATTAACAATGTTGACAGGAATGAAATGATTTCAAGCATCAGTTTCTTTGGGTTCTTAAAGCAGACAACCACATCAACTGAAGTGTCCGAACATACAAGCAAAGCAGCTACAGAAGCAGCAGCAGCAGCCTTGAGCAGATATTAATACTGCATATCTGCATTTCAACAGCTGACGACACTCAGAGACATTAATATTTACACTCACCTCAGTTTCTTTAAATAAACACTATAGAAGTTCACTCAAAATGCCATTTCAGGGCGGACAGCATGAATGTTGACTTCCTCATGTTTCACGAAACCACTTTCAATATAAGTTAATAATATTTACTCACCACTCAAAACAGCTGTAATAAAACTGAGGATTATATATATATATAAGCATAATACATACATACATATGTATAATATAGAAAAGAATGAATTAAAATATATGTCACCTGTCATTTTTTCTCTCAGTGGCTTAGGAAGTTCAAGCTATACACTTTTCTTTTAAGGATATTTACATGCATGTTAATTTCACCTGTGTAGGTCCAAGTACATCAACATACTGTTTAAAACTTATCTGCATTTTGGCATGAGAATATTCAATAAAATCATACACAATATTAGCGTTATATGCTTTTATATAAATGTAAAATGTATTTCTCTCCTTAAATGAGAGTCAGCCTAACTGCTCCTCTGGCCGGTGTGAGTTGCAGGTTCACTTCTGTAGCATATTTCAACTGTCAACTTCTCTCTCCTTTTCACTTTCTAATGTACTTTACCGAAACAGTTAGGGAAAGAATTATGACAGTAGTTACATGCTGCAAAGAATGTGTACTATGAAATTTGCATCTCTGCAGTAGCTGAGGCACATTAAGATTTTTATTTTATTTTTTTCCAAAAGCTTACATCATTTCCTGTGTCATTAACCAAATGTCTGTCACATACTTTGGTCATACTATATCGTTACACAACATAGATCAGAAAAGCTGCATCCTTGTTGACACTTCATGTAAATAGCAGAAGAATTTAAGGTTACAAGCATGTGCTACCCAAGCTAGTCTGCTTTAACCGTATCCAGCAGAAAGCTTCAGATATAGGACACCCCAAACAAGTGACAGGGTTATGAAATGTTTGAATTAGTAGTCACCTCAGACACTTGAACATGTGAAACCCAGAAAAAGTGATCTGAATGCTTTTTATTCATCTGTTACTCAGTCTATTCCGATTATTGTGCTCTTTTGTCACGTCTCTGAAAAGATCTCCCCTCTGTTGACCATTTTCTCGTCATGCCTTCTGTCTACTCTGAAGTAGCACTTTAAACAGTGTTTTAGACTCATTTATATCTTGATTTATTTTATTTTATGTTTTTAAACTAAAGGCTGGAGTGGAAGTGGAACACACATGGTATAAACCGTTCCCCTCATAGCCTACATCCCTGTAAGAGGAAAAGATAAATCCATTCCACAAATATGATAAAAGTCTTTGGCTATGACAAAATAACAGACACAAATAACAATATTCTTTGTTTGAAGACGACCGCTCAGAAGCAGTGATGTGCGTTTTTTTTCAAACGCCTCACCAGTCTCTCCTCGCTTGTGTCGCTTCTCTTTACCTCTCTGCTTGAGACCATGGCACAAAATGAATCAAAGACGTGGAAACTGATAAATGAGAGAAGTTTCCACAGCAAGAAGAATTAATTAGTATTAATGGCTTCCTCCCCAATAGTGTCCCAGTAAACCATAACAGCAAACCAGCAGGCAGCACTACGGTTCCCCCGCCCCCCAAGTGGCACCTAGAAATCATTTAATACACAACTCAGCATTTCCTGCTATGACCTGTCAACATGTGAAAAGGTCTCTTACAGACTGTAAGATAGTAGATGTATAGATGTAGATAGCATGGAAGAATATTTAGGAGCACGTTCTTGATACAAGGGAAACCACATGATAGGCCTACTATGCTCATGGATGTTAAATCCATTTAAATTAAAGCTTTCAGAATTCTGCATTATTCTTTTTTTATTCAGCCGTTCCTCTACTTTTCACTGAAGCATAATCACCCGTAAACAACAGTTCACCGTATGGCTACGTTCACACCTGATCCTACATTGATTTCGATTCAAGATCATGATCAAATGCAGTCAGTTTAGTTCCGTTTTAGCCCTGTTGGTTTTGGAAACATTTTGTAACTTTGTCTAGGTTTCCTCATCTGTTTATTATGTCTTATTTACACAGTTTTTACCGCTCATAAATCGGTGTGCCGCAGATGGAGAAGAGCAGGAAAAAAAGAGTGATTGGAGACAGCAAGTATTTTAACAGAAGGAAATGAGAGCAAAAAAGGACTCGTATATTGTGCCCAGAGGAAGCACAGGTCAGTGGGTGTGAGGGAGAGAGAAAAGAGAGGAAAACGGAAAGTGAGAAAGAGGGCAGGAGGGTCTTTGTTTAGTGTTGTCAAGGGAGGAACAAGTCTTAGTAGGACAGAAAAACTATTAATCTGTCTGGGGAGAAGGTGGGTTAGTGGAAAAATGACCAGACAGAGGAAGAGAGCAAAAGATTGTCTGGAGAAAAGGGAGGAAGACATGAAAGGTATCTGCACTGAGAGTGACGGAACAGTGTAGGAAAGTAAGGGAGAAAAAGAAAGATGGAGTAAAAGAGGAGAAAGGGGGTATTGAGTAGGGATTACTGAACTCACAGGAAGAGGAGAGAGTGAAATGGAAGAAAGGTTGGTGAGAAGCGAGGCCTCGCCGACCAGACTCGGTCCTGACAACATCAGTCTGCTCTGAAACGTTCCCCTGAGGAGCAACCAATCACACGAGTTGACAAAGGAGGAGCGGATTGGAAGCAGAGATGA
Source organism: Arrhamphus sclerolepis (assembly GCA_037176975.1). Taxonomy (NCBI): domain Eukaryota; kingdom Metazoa; phylum Chordata; class Actinopteri; order Beloniformes; family Hemiramphidae; genus Arrhamphus; species Arrhamphus sclerolepis. Next base: position 18,948 of record JBAMYA010083327.1, on the reverse strand, counting down.
GGTAGGAGGAGGTTAGCTGGAGGGTACAGGAGGGACTTTTACAGAAAACCACCACAAACTACCAGCTTCGAACTGTAGAACATTTTTGCAGTTGGAATAAAATATTGTATGGGAAATATGGAGGAATAAATAGTAATAATAATAATGGTAACAATAATAATAATAATTTTCACTCTACACGAAGCATCCACAAAAACTGTCACAGACGTGGCGGGAGGATGAACAACAACCACCTTTTCTTATTGCTGTGTTGGACACCAGAACAGCCAGAGAATGCGTATTTCATTTACCTTTTAGTTTGAAGCCGATGTGCACGTTATTCCAGACAGATCCAAGGTTCTTCAGGAACAGATGCACCTGTTTATATGCAGTATATTATCGTTGATTCTAACACAAATGAAAAATCTTACAGTACAAAGGATTTGTTATTGTTATTGGTTTTTTTTCTGAATTTTATGAGTTGATTACCATTACCGCTGTGTTCTTGCTCAAATGGCAGGTCTTTGAACACTAAAACAATCTAAGAGTATCTATAAACTCTATAAAGTAAAAAATATGCATTTTAAGAACATTAAAATTACAACATTCATAATATTTAAACAAAGAAAAGCTGTTATTTTGTTCTCGCTACCCCAGTACTTCTTAGCACTGCAGTAAAAACCAGGTGGAATTTCTATATGAAATGGAATTTCATTTGCCAGGTAAGTGGTTACATTTGGTTAAAACAAACAAACAAACAAACACACAAAAAAACATAAAAAACAAACAACTGGTGTATGTGGTGTTCTCACAACGGTAGTTCCAGAAAACCAGTGAACTCAAAGTTTTACAATGAGGCTCTTCAAAAGTGGTGCATCTAGTTTCATGGAAGGATGTTCATGAGGTGGCACATTTGTTTACAGAATAAAAATAATCAGTTGTATTTCTAACTCCCCCTTCTTCTGAAGAACCAGGAACCTCAAGGCCTCAGGCCTGTCTCTAAAACCTCGGACCATCAAGAAACCTGGATCTCCCACCTCCTTCTTTGGCATCTACTGCCAAATCAGTGAGACAAAGCACAGTGTCTAAATTGTGTGCAAAATTAAGAGAGGCAGATATAACACTGAGGAAAAAGGACATCACAATCAGTTTAATTAGGAAAGTACAAAGAATGAAGAAAGGAAGCACAAGGCGGCAGCAGGAAAACCATGACGGAAGAAAAGCAGAATTTTTAAAGGAAGAGTGCTCTTCCAAAACAACATAGGAAAGCAATCAAAAACCATCGTGAAGGAGTTTACTATGATGATAAATAGATAATCCAGTGAGATCTGCCAAAAGGGGACAAATGTATAGGAAGACACAACCACGAGTCATTTGCACTAGTGGGCGTATTGATCTAAATATCCACAGTATCAATACCAAGATCAGTATCGATGAAAATGTAAGAAAAAGTGCTGATTTTAGTATCAAATCCTAAAACTGTGGTTTCGCCCATCCCTAATTCTCACTGCAACTTTTTAGATAATCTTCTCAAACAGAAACGTTTGAGTGCAAAGTGTGTGAATATTTCACCTTTAAAGTCGACTCCACCAGCTTGGCATCATTGTTGTGTCGTCTCAGACAGAAGTCGTCGCTTCTACTGTCTGCAATCAAAGAAACAAACTGGCTGTGCAAAACCTGCAAGAACGTTTGACATGAAGCTCGATCCCTTCAACAATTAAAAATAAATATGTGAATAAATAAAGATGGCTCTGCATCCCACCATCCTTGACAAAAAGTGTGGTAGCACTGAGAATTAGCTTGAGCTCATGTGTAAAGACCTACAGGGCTTCAGATTCCATCTCTACAATATAGGATAAAAATTTAAAGAAAGGAATACCCTGGAGAACCTGTCAAATAAAGAAAGAGTCATACAGGTCGACTACACTGAAAACTACAGCTGTAGAAACAGCCAGCAACATCTGTTTGCACACAGGAGTGAAGTATTTGAGAAGTGGCAGAGTGGAGTCCTTTTATTTCATGTCTTCATGTCTTAGACATGATGGGCTCACCTACAGCTGGTCCCAAAGAAGGTAAGGAGGGAGTTTCCTGAGGTCATGATCTCACATTTATTGTAAGATGGCCCAACCTCCCAATATCAAATGAACAAACGTCTGTCTGGTGTCGTCAGTACCACTCATGACAGGCTTCCAGCATATGACAGAACTTCCTGTTTCATCTATTTCAGTTACAAGTTCACATTCTCTACCCAGCTCTGCCACTATTTGTTGCCACGCAGGATGACAAATCCCCTCTCTGTCCGTTCACATTAAACCAGCTTCCTCATTCACAGTCGAGTCCACAGTGACATTATCATGAACTGCAGGACACTGTTGAAAATGCTTATGTATGAACACAGGGAAATAAATTCTGATGTATTTGTTGTTTTTGTATGTATACAAAAACAACAAACAACAAACAGCTTTTGTATGTATGAAAATTAAAGTTAGTTACAACAGGCAGCTTACGTGTGTAGACGGCTTCCCCTCTCAACTCTGTCTGCACTGAACACAGTTGAACTCATCATCCTCGCTCTTTGTGAAAATGAGGTCGTCCAGATCAGTCCGTTCATGAACGACAAACCACTATCGGGCAGTGACATGGGATGAGGTCAACATGAGGATGGGAAGCTCCTGAAGAAAGAGAGAGATGCTGTAGAAAACTCTAAAAGATGAAAAATAAGGTTTGCAATTTTCCCTTTTTTTCTTCCCAGGGTGGATTTTCATCGAACTCCATCATTCAGAGATCAGATAGAGTTGTTAGGTGACACCCCATCATTTACCACGCACAAAGTGTAAACATCTCAGTGACTGCAACTCCTGCCAATGTCAAAAGTTGTGTAATTGTGAAGCTGCCTTTAGTAGACGAGATTTACAGTTGCTTTGTGACTAGTGTAAACTCTGTTTTGACATTAACAAATTACTGCTAGGGTGGAAACACAGCTGTACATTGGTGCCTGTGAGGTGGGGACAGAGTGATCTTTGCGCCTGGGGAGGAAAGTATTCAAATGAATCACACCAATGTATGTGTGTCATTCTGTGTGCGAACTGTAAGTTCTAAGTTTTAATGAAAAAAATAAAAATTAAAATTGAGTGGCCATATTATTTCTAACTGAAACCAGAAATTCTCCATCTAACTGGAATCTTTTACAAGGAGTCATGCAACGCCCCCCCACCACCACCACCCAACCCCAGAGAGCCCCATGATCTCTTCCTTTTATGTAAGTTTGCTTTGTCTTAAATGGACGGACCATATCGTCTCACAGTGTTAGATCTTTAGTCGTTTATGTCAACCCCCATTCTAAGGAAAAACTGCCCCGTTTTTAAATTTGATAAGAAATTTATACATGCCTACACACACAAGCACATGCTCTGGCTGGTGCGTGCTGCATGTCTCAGAGTTGATGTAATAATGTTTTCAGCAGCATGGTGTCCTTCATTTGTTAGCCATCTTTACTTTTTCCTCTAAAAACACAGCCGTAAACACTTTGTCTTCTCATGAAATGTGTTCTTCATTGTTGTGCAACAAAACAAATACAAATATGTATATACCAACTTCATTTAGAGAATAGTGGAACTGAGAATAAGTCATGTAAGCCTGGACATGATTAAAGCAGGAATGGAAAATGGATAAATGAAACAATAAATGGTTAATTTTTCACACACATATTATGTGCTGACTGCCATGCCCGCTCCTTCCCAGCTACCTCGGTCAGGGTCGCCAGCCTTTTGATCACCGGCCCCAACACTACAACTCCCAGAATCCCTCAGTTCTCATCATCATGGACTTCACCTGTGCCATCATCATCTTCATCTGCTTTACCTGGTCTCCTCCTTATATATACCCTGCACCAACCCAGCAACATTGTGTTCTATTGTTTCATACAAGAATACTAACACTACTCTGTCGTTTAGTGCGTTACAACGCATACCTTGATCCTAAAGATTAAATCCTTCTTGTTTTTGCAAAGTCTGCGCTTGCGTCTGCCTTTGCTTCAAGCCTGACACTCAGACTGTTTTTGCACACAGTTGGTTAGAGCTACAACCAATCACAGCAACGAATAAGGTGATGGTTCAAAGCAACGTAAACCAGTCAGTGGGAAAATGTTGCGGAGAAGAGTTTGATGAAGAGAGGTCAATATAATGAAATTGAAATTGTTGCTGTTTTTGCAAGCAGAATTTGAGAATAAACAGTGCACTCAAACTCAACCAATATCTTCAAAAAACGCTAACGTTCATTCTGTCTAATGTTAGCTGTAAACATGTTCAGATTACTTCTCAAATAGCTTTATCAAGTTTACCAGATGTCTCATACCTTTCATAAACGAGATAGACCTCATCCACCACAATCCCTAAATGATTGTCACGGAAGTCGTTAACTGTCGATGCTAAAACTGATTCAAACGACTGCTGTTCACCAACCAGGCTACAACGTCTCTGATCTGTCGTCTTCACATGAGGCCCTCTCAGAGACGCTCTACATCACGTTTCAAGTTCAAAGCCTGCAGGCCAAATCTGGTCTGCCACTTCATTTTATCTGGCCCACATATAGTATTTAAAACTAAAACATTTCAGAGAAGATTTCAGATGTGGCTACTCGTTTGATTCAGTACTGACATCAAAAGTGGAATAACAAATAAAGTTCTATCTATCTATAACAGATGAGGAGAGCAGCTGGTTTATGAAAAAAGTTAATATTTTCCAACAAATAAAAAAGTCACAATTTTGCGACATTTGTCATTTATAAGAACAAGTCTCTTTTTTTCAAATCTGCAATTTTACCACAAAATTTGATTTATTTATTTATTTTACAAAATGTCAACATTTTTTTTTTAAATTTGTGATTGTACAAGAAAGAAATAGAAGTCTCAATTTTATGATAAAAATCAAACATTTTGTGAAAATTGGGATGTTATGACAAAAAGAAAAAAAGAAGATTCGGTCCTTTTAATGGTAACCATGGTGATGATGTGGCCCAGGATGAAATAGTGTTTAACAGCCCCGATCTAACATGTCACAGACTTTTCATTAAAACCTTACAACATCATATCAGCTTCTGACATTTTGACATTTCAGGGTTTGGAAAGACGAGCCTTTCCTCATCTGCAGAGCTTTGATAACTGAGGGCGCTGGTTCAAATCCTCAGTCACTCAGATGGACAGATTTAGGGAGGACATGATCCTCTCCTCTACTCAACAGAACTGACAGAAACCATTTGTGTTCAAGGCTTCCTTTAAAAACTGGCTGAGCCGCAGTGACCAAAGCCTTAATCTGATCAGACAGTGGTGCTGTTTCAGTGTAACTCTGAGTCTCTTATCAAACGGAGGTTCAGGTGAGCTGACAGCCTTGTCACAGAGCTGCTGCTGAATCTCTTACTCATCATTATTCACATATTCTGCCTCGGCTCCTGCACCAGCTGTGAGAGCCGACGCTGTTTGTTCAGACTTTAAAAGGAACTGTACTCATTATGCGAGAGACAGCACAATGGCTCTTAGCTGAAACTGTCCACCCACGCATGCCGTTTCAGTTTTTTTTTCTATGTTCCTGAGAAATACACTCAATATGTAAACGAGTCTGACACTCAAAACAATTATTCAACTCAGTGACTCAGACAAGAGTGGTGAAATGGTGCGGCATTGTACGTCAAATTCATGCTGTTTCTTCTCCTTTCTGGTGCTGATGCAAGGATTCATTAGAGACGTGTTAAAGCTTTAATTGTGTTGTGAGAGGACACAATTAGAAAGCCACACTTAAAGTGTTTTTCCTCTGTTGCTCTTCAGCATCACAAACAGATGCTTTTGTTTGTCATTTATAAATGTGATATGGTTATTATAAATCACAAATCAAATGTAGGGATTCTTTTTTTGTCTTTCATTTCTTTGCAGACATCTCATCTTCATTGGATTTGTAACTCTTAATTCGTTTTTATCTTTAGATCTATTACACTCAAGGAAAAAAAAGTTAGGACAGGAAAGATTTTAGCATGTTGTAATCTTGCCATCCTAAATAACAGACACATTCAGCCCAATTTGCTTTACTTTTGGCACTTAGCTGCAGTGATATCTGGGCCAGATGTGTCCCAAAAATCATGAAATGATCCAAACTTTCACAGTTTGGAATTGACTTCAACTTACTTGCAGTATGTTTGCACTGCTCATACACGCTACAGACAGACTGTACTTTTCATAAAAATCTCTCATACTGTCATAGTATTGTCTCAAGAATCTTTGATGGCACCAACACATCCGTAGAAAGTCCTAACAGGGGGATGTTTACCATCGTCTTCTTTTAATATCTGTCTGTAAACATCTGGGATGTGAGGAGACCAGTTTCTGGAGTTTTAGGAGAGCAATGTTTTCTCATTCTGGTCTGATTCAGGATTCGAGCTGCTCAACATTCCTGGAGCTTCATAACTGGATTTTTATGATGTTCCAGATGTCTTCTGGTGGTGGAAGGTCTGGACTGCAGGCAGACTTTTCAGCGTTTCTAGCTGTCCACTCTGTCGACAGTAATGAAACCTAAACCTAACACCATCAGAGATGCAGGAAAGAGATCTTCTTTCCAAAAAGAATTTCAAACGTTGATTCATCACCACAGAACTCTGTTTTTTTTTTTTTAATTTTTCTCAGACCATTTTAGTTGAGCTTCGGTCCAGAGAAGTTTTAAAATAGTGATGTCCAGCAGAGAGTCGTGTCTCAGGGTCTGAAGATCACCACCAACATCCAGTTTTGACCTTCAGTCTTGTCCCTTGAGCACAGCCACTCCTCCTGGGTCTCCGAATCTTTTGATGCTGTTATGTACAGTAGATGGTGGGATATTCAAGGTCTTTGCAGTTTGAAGAACACTTTTTCTGGAATTGTTCCACAGTTTTTTTAAATGCAGTTTGTCAAATTGATGAACCTCTGTCCATCTGTTCCAACTTTGTAAACATGTGTTGCTGCCATCAAAGTCAAAATGAGCTAATATTTTCCATTAAATAATAAGACGTCTCAGTTTCAACCTCTGATATGTTCTATTGGTAATAAAATATGACCGCAAATCATTTTGCATTCTGTTTTTATTCTTTTTTTTTTTACCCAGCAATATAACTTTTTTGGAATTGTAATTTAATCTAAAAATAAAGTTTTGACATGGGATATATATGGCCCAAAGAAAAACAAAAATGAAAAGAGAAATAAAGCCATGTCTGGTGGATATGTAGCCACAGTCATATCGAGTCTATACTATCAGTCAAAGAGAAATGGGCCAAAGAAAACTGCAGATGTGGGCCAAGTTTGGCCTAAACATTCTTTGCTGTCTGGGCAGCGTGCCTTCCCTTGTCTTTTTCATTTAAGTACAGTATACTGTAGGTGGTGGGTTTCTTTACAAAGTGTTACATCAGCTGCTGTGCTGAGCTGCTCCTCGTCTTCCTCTGTTTTTCCACCAAACTGCTGATTCAGTGATACATCTAGTTTTTTTTTCACCTCCAGGAATAGAGGGACAGTTGCTGAATAGCTGCACAGCTCTGAGGTGATGGGATAGTTTTCCCTCTGCTTTTCTGTTGTGATAACGGAGCGCCAGCGGTCACGCTGCACCGTCCTTCAGCGGCTGATGAGCAGTGACAGAGCAGCTGTCATCATCATTTAGTGTGAAGATGACTGAAGAGAACAAAACTCTTATCAGGCTCCTTGGGTGGCATCAGAGACTTAAAGTCTCATGAGAGGTGACCACCAAGTCTCTTTCTGCATGTTTATTTAATCAGTACAAAGATGATAATGGGACACTTTCATGCCTCATTTTTCTCACAACTCTTTCAATGTGCTGTACAGTGACACGAATCCACTGGCTTCCTGTTTCTTAAAGGATGGCCGCCTATAACAACATCTCTGCGCTTCTCATATAAGGAAAGATAGAATTAACTCAGCCTCTTCTTCCTACAGGGACATGACAAATAAGGAAACATATTACACTTTCTCATTATTTATTGAGCAAAAACTAAAACAAAATGCAAAGGCAGTGTGTGGAAATACTAAAGTACAGCCTCACTGTTTGTATCCAGGTGCTGCTAATCAAATGCAGTTCATTAACTGATCATCAGCAAGGGTAAGCAGCTCAGTTTTTAACAGTCTGAAGCATTTAGACACAATGCCAAGAAGGACAGAAAGACATCAGCAATGATCTTGGCGAAGAAGTTGTTGCTGCCCATCAAACAGGGAAAGGTTTTAAGAGCACTTCCAAACTATTTTGAGTCCATTATTCTACTGAGATAAAGGTTGCTCCCAAGTGGAAACACTCGAGGCAACTGCCAGTAATGACGGAGGAGAAAATGAAAGACTGAATAAAGCCTGTTCAAGCTCCTGAATAGCAGCTACGCACGGCCCCTACGCCATCTTTGGCATTTATACTTCTGCGTTGTTTGCGTTGCTCTGTAGTTACATCTTTTTCTGCAGTGCTGAATTTCCTTTTGTTTACATCCTTTATGTAGCTCAAACATAGCAACAGAGCACATAAGTTATGTTTTACGTGAGTTGGAGCTGCTAAATGTTGAGCATCAGTTGCTTTTACAGACATTGCAGCAAACTGTCGTTCTACTTGACGTAGAGCGTAAAATGATGAAGAAAAATCCGTTATTAACTGTTCCTGCTTCCATCTTCTGACCGTGGTTGGAAAACACAGGGGAGAGATACTTCCTCCAGGACCTAAGCTGGTTTCGTCTTCGGGGTTAACTCCCTCCCTTGGCCATAACAGGGATAAGGTTCATAAATACAAGGAGGCACTGAGGTGCTGAAGAGGTGACTGTTTAATAACCTTTCTGCTCACAAACTACAGGACGCACAGAGTTGAAACTTAACTACTGCTGCTCTGGTCGTCGTCTTATTCTTCGCCACTTGTTCAATTTTGAATTGAATTGAATTGAATTGAATTTCAAGTAGATTTGAAAATGTTTATGCAGACATCAGATGTGAATATTTGTTAGTTCCCAGAGTTTATATGATAGTTTAAAGTGTCTATTTTTTCTAAACAGAATTGTCGGATGCCAGTCAGCACTTGGTCACAAAAATATTTGATGATTTCTCTGGCAACATTTTACTGCACATTTGAGGAATTTTAAGCAGGCAAGACATCTGAAATGGCATGTTTTATTCAAAAGGGACGCTTTCTACCAAACCTGAGGACCAACATTCAGAAGTGGTTCGGTTGGATATTTTCAGGGGTCTTTATCAGCAGGTTGCAGTACCTCTGAGCCTCTGATGCAGCTGTCCAACCATGTCATTACCTTTCTTTATCTCTTTTTTTCTGACTGAACCATGATTACCATGTGGGTAATCAGTTCTTATAGGCCAAGAATGAGTTGGCTTCATAACATGTTGGAGGGGGTGGGGGATGGGGGGTGTCAGATCAATACTATTTGCTGGGGTAAGCTCGGCCTCTGATCTGAGGCTCGGCTGGATCGATTGCCACCAGGAGAAGGATTCAGAGGTGGTGGTGGTGGTGGTGGGGGGGGGTTGCTACTGGGAGTAGAGCAGGAGGTAGAAAAGTGTTAGACCACCCCCCCACCCCCAATAAATAAATAAATAAAAGGTATGTGGTTCTCGTGAGATGAGGGCTCCATCAATAACCGTCCAGGTCTATTGAAGGATTAAAGCTGCAGGTCTCCAAGAGATTCACTTCATTAACAGGTTGACAGCCTGATTGAGCCGAAAGCTTGAATGAAGATCAATGAAGAGGACAAGTACTGTACGCTGGTGGTGAAGGAGAGCAGGGAATGATGGGAAACAACCTGTATAGGTTTTGAAGCACATATGAATCATCAGTGAAAAATATTGCCAACTGACACGAAGTGACTTAGAAAAAAACAAAAACAAAACAGTGTTACACTGATTAAATTATTTCTCCTGGTCTTGATTAAACATTTAAGAGACTACGTCTCTTCCACATCTTTGGATGCTGAACATTTGGAGAATCATTCATTCTGAAGAGAGCAGGAATCAGGCAGCAATGCCACCTTTTAAGAAATGTTTGACTGCCCTAACACTACGTATTTTCCAAATCTAACCAAGGAGTTTCCAGAACTTGATTTAACTCAAGCCAATTCTGTTCAACTGGAAAGCACCAATTCACAAATTTATGCATGAACAGATTCTTTGCAGACCAATTATACTCCAATTAAATCCAAATTTTGCGATACATTTATCATCTGATTCATTGCAGTATGAATTTGCATCATACCAATTGATTTAAAAACAAAACAAACCTTGTAGCTAAAGAATCCAACAGACTGAACTGAACCTAAGTCATACTGAAAGTTAGCAAACCTCGCTGATGATCTGATTTGAGAACAGGTACTTGAATGGGACCCTCAGATGTCTCAAGTATAGGGAAAGCATTAAAATAATGTCACTGTCCAACATCAACGGACAAACACATTACCATGTCCTAAAACACAGAGTTGTCTTTTCTCTGTAGATGTTGAGACATCGATGGGTTTCTGTTGAACAGCTCCAGCTTGTTCAGGGGAGTTGGCTGGAGCCTTGCAATTCTTGGTTTTTCTGTGTCAAAGAGAAACGAGGACTCAAATGATTTTTGCCTGATTCCCGTTCTTCCCCTCAGATATTTGTCTGTCATAGGTCCCTGAGGTTGGTAAAAACTTGCATCCTATAACTTTCAGCAAGTATGTAAGCTCATTTGGACCACTGTGATGATGACAATCAAAGTCAAAATTCTGAATTAGTTCATCTTAGATTTGTCAATATGTTTGGTTTTGCTTTTGTTGTTTTTTTTTTGTTTTTTTTGGGGGGGGGGGGTACTTTGACACCTCAGTTTATGACTCAGTTGAATCACTTGATCGATTTGCAAAAGGGAAGATTACCTAAATACATCACTTCAAGAAAATGATGTTACTGCTTATTGGTCAGCTGTGTCTGCCTCATGAACAGAAGAACATGAAGACAGGAAGAAAATTGTGGAGTATACCAGCGCTTGTTTAATAAGATGGTGAACATATGTGGATTTAGGATTTAGCTGACTCTGGTCATCTTTTAAATTGCTTGTATTGATCACTCAGTGAGAAAATGAAGCATGGTTATGTTTGCAGAAGCTTGAGATGCTCTGGAGCATGGATATTATCGCTTTAGGGTTTTGATCTTGTGTTTTATTTGAGTCTTGTTTAGTTCTCTTGTTTTTGTTTCTTCAGATTGAAGCCTTTTCTCTATTCCAATTATGAGAATGTACTCTGGGAGGACGGGAGGACAAAGTTTGGCCTTTCTGGGATTGGAACAGAAGTGTGTACAAATGTACTTGAAGAAACAGATGAAATTTGAAGTTAGAAGACCTGTAGTCTCACATTAAAATATCTTAAAGCAACCTTCTGTTACACAACCACAAAGTTATAATGTTCTCATTAACTACTTTCTCCTCCACCGTTACTCCTGTTTGTTCATGCAAGATGCATTCTGGGATACTAGGATTTCCACTGTACTTGTCGTGATGCAGACTTAAAGTGAGGCTGATGAAGAAACAGCATTCGGCTTAAGTCTAGATTACGACTGACCTTTGTTGTATTCCCTGTTTTATTTTGAAAGTGCTCTGTGACTGATGGTTTCATTTTGTTGGCCTCTATCTCGTCGTCAATGTCTTTTTATCAATGTTACTGTCTCATTGAAAGTATATTACACTGACTGGCCAAAATAAAAGTCACCACAGGGATTTGATTGAACTATAGATAAGAGCCTTCCATCGGATAATTACTGCATGGATGACTATGTTTCAGTTTCAACAAGTTATTTAACTGATGCGGTGAGCAGCTTCTCATTTCTTAAACAACCATGTCGGAGGACACATCCTGTGGTTGTGGAAAAGATGTTAATCTGTTTCAGAAGGGTGAAATTAATGGCATGGAAAACACTTTAGGAGATTGCTGAAACCACTAAAACTGGCTTGAGAACTGTCCAAAGCATTATTTAAAAACTGGAAGGATGTTGGGGAACCATGATCTTCCAGGACAAAATATGTTCGGAAAAAAAGTCTTGAATGATCGTGATGGCTGATCACTTAAACGTTTGGTGAAATCGAATCATAAAAAAGAACTCATGACTATATTTAATAGTGAAAGTAAAAAGAAGGAACTCAGGGGATTGGGACTAAGGGATTGGGATTAAACATCTGCGTTGCCTTAAGAAAACCACTAATCAGTGAGGATAATCAGAAAAAAGACTTCAGTTTACTAGGGAGCATAAAGATTGGACTCTGGAGCAATGGAAGAAGGTCATGTGGTCTGAGTTCAGATTTACTCTGTTCCTGAGGAGCATCAGGGTAAGAAGAGAGGAGGATGAAGTGATGCTCCCATCATGTCTAGTGTAAATAAGTAAGTAAGTAAATTTTAATTATAGAGCACTTGATGCAATCACCAAGTGCTTTACAACATGGATACAATGCAATACAATACTACTACTCTGTCTGCTGTACCTGCCTGTGGGGACACTGCCATGATCTGGGGTTGCTGCAGTTGTTCAGGTCCAGGTTAGGGTCTAGGTTCAGCAACAGTATGAGGTCAGCTGATTACCTGAATATACTGAATGACCAGGTTATTCCATCAGTGGATGTTTTCTTCCCTGATGACACGGACATATTCCAGCATGATACTGTCAGGATTCATGGGGCTCAAATAGTTAAAGAGTGGTTCAAGGAGCATGAGACATCATTCTCACACATGGACTGGCCATCACAGGGTCCAGACCTGAACCCCATTAAGAATCTTTGGGATGTGCTGAAGAAGATTTTGATCCTAAAGTCAATACAAAATCTTGGAGAAAAATTAATGCAACTCTGGACAGAAATAAATGACGTGATGTTGTTGAAGCTTTACAAAATGATGCTATGGCGAATGTGTGCTGTTATCAAAGCTACAAATGGTCCAATGAAATGTTAGAATGAAACTTTTTTTTGGACAGGCAGTGTATTTTAGGATACTAATACTTAAACGTACTACACCATGCTCATCAGCTGAAGATATTTATTTATTACAAATATTCACAAATTTTGGTCCTGTTCTGTTTCTGTAAGCTTTCTCACCACGAGGACTCAAGAGTTCGCCAGATGATTCGGATTAAAATGGTCTTTTAGGGTCTCAGTCTATCACAGTTGCAGAGATGCACTTCTGTACCTTTGATGTGAAAGTTAAATCCCATCTCTAATCAATTTCTTTTTAAAGATTGTCTGGCTCAAATGTTATCTGAACTGTCAAGGCGTGAAGAAGTTGCAGAGGGACACATGGACTGACTGGTTTAATCCTGTCCACAAATACAGTTGGGGCATATAATGGCATGAAATTCAAGTCTTTGAAATGCTAATTGGGTAAAGGAGGCAGGTTCAGATGTTGCCTCATCTGCAGCTGCAGGAGGTTTTCTGTTCACTTTGAATGAAACATTCAGCTTCCAGCTGGTTAACAGGTTTTCTTCAGTTCTCTACAATACGTCCAGAACTGACAGTAATCAATGTCATTAAAGTGTGAATGTTAGAGAGAAGTTTCATTTGTTCATCAACATACCTTTTCATTAACGGTGAAGTCATGAACGAGGCTCTTGCACCGAACGTTGTCTGCAACTCGTCTTGATTTAATTTCTGATGAGATTCCTCTTCCTTTGTGATCGGGCAGGTTTTATGGAAATGAAAATGTGGCTTCTTTTGAACAGACTCACACTTTCAACTTTCAATTAGCACAGCAGAGCTCTGACAGATTGAGGAAAAAGTCATTTCTTCTTCCTGCTCTGATGTGAGTAAAGGAGGAATGAAGCCGGGGGCGGATGAATCCAACCTGGAGCTGAATTATCAGCATGAAAATCTTCTGTCAGTCTGATGCTCTTGCAGGGGAGGGAGGGGCCTTTTTGAATATCAGGTTTTTGTTCACAGATGTATAGATCTCACACAGAGGAAGTTCAAGATCCAATGAATATGTATAATTTTTACTTAAACTTTTGAAAACCCTGTTTTCAATAAATTAAGTTTCAGTTGATCCCCAAGATCTACCTGTCATACAGGCCGTCTGTTCTATTTCAAAAGAGAAAACGAGCTGCAGGAGATTTTCTACAAAAAAAAACAAAAACAAAAAACTTGATGGTTAACTGGATCTAAAATGTGATTCAGCTGTTGACATCGCAGTCCCAGATCCGAGTGGCATTATCCAGATATCTTCATTTGCATCCCAGTTAAAGTCATGTTACATTTCCTGTCACTTAGGAGTACGGTAGCACAAAGCTGTAGGACAGATTAAAAAACAAAACAAAGCGTAAACCCTGCTGTAGAGAATGGTGGAGTTGTGAGGTTGATATGGTGTCAATTCAAAGCTCAACGTAAAATCTGAGAAACAAAACCCAGAATGTATAACAAAGAAATGAAAATCTGTGACCAAGATTTCAATCATTTTCTTTTACCAGTTTAAAAAAAAAACATCTCTGTTTTCAAATGGTCTTTCTCAGCTGCTCTTTTTCTTTTTGCGGTTGCATTTTTGAAATGAGTGTCAAATCAGCGCCATGTCACTCAACAGCAGAGGAGGCGGGACATAGCCAGAGTCAAAGAGGCTAGCTTCCTCCAAAGGCTTGGAGGTGAGTGGTGTCAGGAAACATGGCAGGCTGACTCTGACGGGATTGGACAGATGTTGACCAAGCACAGAAAAGATAAAGATAACCTCTGTAGGATCTGGCAGGTTCAGGATGACTTCGGCTTCAGAATAGACAGATAGGTAGGGATTGAACAGGCTCGCAGTCAGTTGGATAGTTAGATTCGATGTGTAGAGAAAATCCACAACTTGATTTTCGAGGACCTGGCAGGCTCAGGATCAAAGGTCAGGCTAGGTCTGGTAGTGATGGCCGTCTGATACCGAAGGTTTGAATCATGTCTCACATACTCAACTGCTTCAAAGAGTGAATCACATGAACGGTTCAAACCAGTCCATGACTCGCCAGATAACACAACCCATTTCCCCCATTTGTATTTGCCTGGAAACCAGTACCTTTGCATACCAGCATTATTGGTGCCACTTGAGCAGGTTTTTCCAAAAGCTGAAGAGGCTGTTAGCTGTTAGCAAAAGAGTGGAAAATATATAATTTCTAATTAAAAGTCTTTGAATCCCTTTCCCAAGTGAAAAATCCCATCCCAATTACACAAACATGACCTATCATCATCCCAGCATGTCTTGCCAAGCACACTTTCTCACTACACTACATACATTTACAAAATCAATCAGTCTTTACAAAGGGATATTCATATAATTCACATAAACGTCATTTACTCTCTTCTTGAGACATTGTCTTGCTGTTTTTCATTTTACCACTAAATGTCACCAAAACAAAGCATTGAATGAATGAACCAATAACTCAATGCAACTGGCGAAGTGGTTCAATACAGGTTGGCTGCTGAATTTGAACATCACTACGGTCTGACACGCAGGAAAACCTCCAGCAGATCGGTATCTGTGGAGGGTCAGTCAGAATCCAGATGAGGTTCGGTACACAGAGACACTCAATAAAAACAAATCCAAGGAGGGTCAGACGGACTTGATGTCAAAGGCACAGAGCAGGTAGTCAGGATTACAGACTCAGGAATAGTCGGGAATACTTGGAAAAGCTCAGGAATAGCTGCAAAGCTGGTAAGAAACAAAGACGAGTCTAAAAACAGAGGCACAGGTGGAGACGATGAGCTGTCAGCCTGAACCCATTTCACATTTTTGTGTCACGCCAGCGTTCTCAGACACAAGACTTAGCAGCCTCACTGATGGTGGTGACCATACTACAAGCTCAAGATAAAGGTTGAAAACTCATTCATTTTAGAGAAATCATTGCTTTGCCAGTAACACCAGCGAGCGCACACCACACCTCCTCTCCTAACCCTGATCAAATAGTTTTGGTGTCTCAGCCAACCTCAACAGCAAAATGAACAAAAGCGATAAAACTTTTATATTAGAAAGACAGCTGAATGGCATTCAAGGTACTTTGAAATCTAAACATCAGTACAAGTTAGATTTGTGTTTGAAACATGTATTGTAAGACTTTTTCTATTTTTGTAAAGACAAATTTAAAAACAAAATGGAGAAAGAAGTACTAAGAGGTTATACAAATGAAGGAAATCTTGTTAAATACTTCATGTGTTCACGGGAAAGAATTCGGAGGTCAAGTTAAAGTTGTTGTTTTGTTTTTTTTTAAACAAGAAAAATGAGCTTTTGACTGAGCTTCATTTCTCCAGAAGTCTTAGAAATCACAGTTTCATTTGTTCATTTAAAGAGTAACAAGAGACATAAAAAAACAATTCAGTGAGTGCTTTTTATGCAGTTTTATGAACAAACTCAGTTTACTGTCTTTGACTAGAACATGGGACAGCTTTTAATAATGGCAGTCAGTAAATATGTAAAACCTGATCCCACTTTACAGGAATTCAGTCTCTTTCCAACGCTGTCGCTCAGCAGATGGAAGACAGCACTTTAGCTGAAGATCTAAAAGTCTGCAGGTTCACTGGGAATTACATTTTGAAAACTCAGTGTATGCAACGATGGGAAGTAATGTGAGCAACATTTTCAGACCACATCTTTGATCTTTTAGTTGCTAACAGCATAGGCGTGAATTGGAAATACCAGCACAGCTCCTCCTCCACGATCAGCCTCCCCACTTTACTGATCACCAGCCTTGACTACAGCTCCCAGGATCCCTATGTTCTTACCACTATGGACGGCACCTGTGTCCTCATTACCCACATGTGTTGCACCTGTGTCCCCTGCCTATTTATACTCGGTGTCACCATTGCCTCCTCGTGTAGTCTTGTTGGTTCACGTCATCCCGTTAACTTACTACACCAGCTAACCCCTTTTTCAGTATGTTTATTTCAGACAGTGTCGTTCAGCGTGTCTCTTATTAAACTCTCTTAAACTACGTCTGTGCTTGAGTTCGCCTGCTGTCTTTCAAGTACTTACAATGGCAGACAGTGTTCCAGTTGTTCTTCACCTCTGGAAACCATCAAATACACGTGTCAAACTCAAGACCCGCGGGCCAGATCAGAATCATATACCAACTGGAACATTTCTGTGAAAATATTCAATGTGACTGCATGTTTGACATGAAAAAGTGGAATAGCGGAGGTGGAGAGCAGTGGATTTATGTCAAGAAGTCATGATTTAGCAAACATTTGAAAGACTTTTCCAACGGAGACTTAAGTTTTGTTAAAACTTGTTACTTTTGTTAAGCTGCAGAAGCATAAATCAAACTTGAGGTGGGCATGTTCTAATCCAGTTCCAGTTTTCAGGTTTGCATTTCACTGGCACATTTTTTGATGGACCGGGTCCTAACAGGTCAGTCTCCTTGGCAGACCTCGGGTCTGAAAAATACCACTCGTCAGAAACCGATGAGCAACGTCACAGAGGGTTTGTACATTTTTCTTCTACAGTCTACGACTCCATCAAAGTTCCATGTGAAGTGTTAGATCTTTCCAGGGGAGCAGCAGATGGATTAAATGGCTCATTAAGATCTCATTCCAGTTCTTGAACGGTTCTCTGGTGATTAGAGGGTTAAGTTCTGCACCCCTTCCTCCAGCCCCACAGGATGGTTCGGATTATCTGTCCTCCCCCCGTTAACAGCGGCGGAGGGGGCCGGCCCTCCCGTGTAGAAAATCTGGAGCCACAGATGGTGGAGGAAATTAAAGTCGGCACGCTACAATCAGGATCAGAGAAAACTACCCCCAAAACCAGCCGGACCGCCCCTCAGGTGGAGGTTTCTGATCACCGGTGAGGATTCCTCCATGTGTGAACTTTTAATTTAACTTTATTTCACCCCACTCATCCAGAGACTGCCTCCTCACTGGGTTGCAGTTCGAGTGAAACTGGACCTCTTGCATTCATAATGAGCAGCTCTGAAGGTTTCCGGATCTTACATTATCTTGATGAGACTTCCTCACAGAGATGCGCCAGTCAGACAGCAGACTCCAAGAGTCTGCCAATCTACCACAAATGCAGTAAGCCAATTAGAGATAACTATCATGGAACTTAATCAAATTAGCATTGCTGATTTGCCGTTCCAATCTTTCCACTTAGGCTCTGTGCCCCCCCTCCCCTCCTATCGATGCTCCATCACAGCAGAGCCGAGCTTTTCTGTCCAGTGGAGGGTCCCAACGACGAAAACCTTTCACATGAAACCAAAATTTATGGAAGAGGAACACAAGAACAAGATGCTTCGTGTACGTGAGCTGACATTTCAGGCATTCAGTGTCTCTGCGCAGGGGTAGCTTTTTTTTTTTTAAAAAGCAGCTAATTTTCCACTTATTAAAACCTGGTTGCACACAAGCAGACATTTTCTTCATTCTAAATCGAATTACATACAAGTTAATTCAATTTAACTTTGATGCACACATGCTGAATCAACACACGATCGTACATAAATGAAGGTCCAGGGCTGCAACCAGCAACATTTTTGTCACCACATTTAGTGACTTTTTAGACCCTTTGAGCAACGTTTCAAAAATGTTTCCACGAGTATGAACTCTGGTTCGTGATCAGCTGTTTCTAAATGATTTGTTGAAAGTTTACATGGCAGCAGTTCAGGCCTGGACAGACATCCTGAATGTTTTCCTCTATGATTGTCTGGTTTCTGTGAATTCAGCTTTGATTTCTGGGGTTAGAAACTGCCTCTGCGTGTGATGTGAGCAGTTGCAATGAAGCAGGAACACTGGTCGACAGATTTGAGGTAAACACTTGTTGCGACAAAGTGTTAGAAATTCTGTAGCTGTAATGGGTAGCTGTAATGGGTGTCTGCTGTCCAGCCTGGGTGTGGGGCTCTTTGCTGCTGGGCCTTCCTGGGCGGCTCCCTGTGGGGGGGTTCTCGTGCTCTGCACCCGTCTCCGCTTACCCCCGCTGCTCCTGCAGCTGGGCGCGCCGGTGGCTCTGGGGATTCCACCTTGGGCATCGGGGTAGGTGCCA
>JBAMYA010083326.1:0-49861 GCA_037176975.1 Arrhamphus sclerolepis | reverse complement strand
GCCTACAGCTTAAGAAAACTCAAAAATCCCATCTCAAAATATTAGAATATTTCCTCAGACCAAGTAAAAAAAAAAAAGAAAAAAAAAATCAAAGTGGCAAGCATTTTTTTGTCATAGCAAAGCGGCATGGTAAGGAGCCTTTTAGGGGACATCAAAGAAAAAACTAAAAATCTGAAATCAATTTCTGATGTGTACATGATAAAGGTGACGTCCGGCAAGCAAAGCTGCAAGATCTTTGTATGAAAGTCCGAGGTTGAATTAAAACTCAGTGAAGTCTTGCGTCTCCTTCACCACAGAAACACAGCTAGCTGAGATGCAGTGACTGGTTTCCTGCGTGCGACAGACATTCCTTCATTTTTTCCTGATTTCTTCTTCTATGATGTTCCCTTACGGGCTTCGTAGCATAGTCAGACTACTTTTGCAAACTTTAGTTCCCCCTACAGGCTTGGAGGTTGCTTTTATAGCACTGTTTGAGATTTACTTTACATGGCTCACTCTCTCATTTTCTCGTCCGTCATTCAAATTCTTTTCGAAGTCATGCCTAACTCTGTCACAGCTTCTTTTTGAGTCTCTTGGTCCTGCAGCTCTTTGAGCAAGTTTAATCATCATCGGTGTGTGACATAGCACTGTAAAGTACGAAATTCCACAGAAGTAAGCCAGTTTTCCTTCAAATTACCTATAAAATGATATTTCAACTTGAACAAAAGTCCTTTCTCCCGCTTAATGTTATTTTTCTTTCCACCCATGTGTCTTCTTTTAAATGAGTAGCGAACGTCTATTGTTTAACAGCTGGTGATTATGGAAATAAACTGGATGTATGGCCACAAGAGCAACATTAAGAGGAGAAGACCAGGTGGAAAGAAGCTGGAGTAATCCTTTAAAGAGACATTCATGAGACTGAACAATATGAGAAACAAGTTTATGTCGTTCACATGATGTAGCATGTGATTAAAACAGTGGGGTAACCTATAAACCTGTCCTCAGCTGAAAATAGCCCTGAGGAAATAAAAAAAAAAGAAAAAAGACTGTTTCCTCCTGTTTACTTAGTGGAAAATCAGGGAGATATCACTTTTAATTATATGTACTTGACTGTATTCTATCATATTGTGGACAGCAAGCTGTCTCTGCTGTTTTATCATCCTTCTGCCACGTCCACTGAAACCAGTCCACTCCATTTCTTGGTCCATCTAAGCAGTGACAAACACTCATGCTGGCTTTTTTCCAATCTCCCCCCGATTTGTTGCTGGTCTGCAGCTCATTCAGGATTGGATATCACCCCCCCCCTCCTTTCAGGGAGTTGGGGAGTCTCGCCTCCTCCTCTGATGCAATACAATCGCCTGCAGCAGTGCACTGCTGTGCTCGTGTGTGCGTGTGAGGGTGTGTACGCGTTTAATGGTCGCCACTTATTCCCCCTTTGATGTTTCTCTGTGTTTGCAGCTCACTAAATGCACACAAGCAGTGGTGGTGTTCCTCCTGGATAAAACACATAGAAGCAAACATTTCTGCTGTAAGGGATGAGTGTCCACGCACGAGTGCACGCTCGCTTATATGTGGACCTGCAGAGGGATGGAAACCGAACATGGATGGATTATGCAAATGCTGTACACACATTTCAAGACTCCCTCTCACGTGTTCTCTGACATCCAAAAGCAAATGAAAGGGGATTGTCAGCTTGTCCACAGGGGTGAACAGATTCAGACTGCAGCCTGCAACTGCTGCTGACAGCATCAGAGACACAAGGGAGCAGAGAGCTGCATAATTCTCTCCTTTTCATGGCTCCCAGCTACACTTAGGCAAATATTAGTGTTCCATTTTTCAGCTCTTGTCTTGCTGTCTGGAGTGGCCTAACTAATCGCGGCCTATTGTTTCTGGTCTGAATGTGCAATACTCAGGGCTGAGACATGGGGAGAAGATCCTGTTCTAGTGATCTCCAGTTTTCTACTTATTCATCAGCAGTCTTCATTTTTCAGGGAATAAGAACAGGATTTTATTTTAGATTCTTCAAATAAAGTGACAAACAGAGGAAACGGTGTAATATGTCAACATCTGGTTGCCTTATTTGTCCCTCAAGCTATTCATTTTTCTTTTCAGTTTTTGCTGTTAATTTATGGGGTGTTTTAAGGAAACGATGCTTGAACCTTATTGTGGCGCTGTTCTGCATGTTTCCATGCATGCCCCTCTTTGTCTCGTCTTCATAGTAATGCAATGCTTTACAGGTTTAGCTGAATTTTATTTAGGAATATAGAGTTTCAATGACAACTGCTCTGCAAGACTCACATGAAGCTGCATAAATAAGTTCATTGAATAAGACAATGCAGCAGAATGACTAAGGGAAAACAATGGGACACACACTGAAGGAGGGATCTCATGCAGATACACCAGCAGTTACATCTATAAAAGACTGGTTTTGATTTGAAGCTGGATGAGGTTGTAAAGGCTGCAATTCTCTTGTCATTGAGGATTTTAGTTTGATCAGAATCTGAGTCTCTTTAGATGAATACATGTCTCACCTGTCCACCCACAATATGCAGGAAAAGAGTGAAGCAACATATGTCTTGCACAGCAACTACATTACCATAATCACAAGCATGCGGCGCATGATTCCTGTGCTGGGTAACCATATTTGTGCTCCTGCAGCACAAATATTTCTCCTCAGTCTACATTTATAAAAGAATATCTGGAAACATCTGGAAGTGGGGGCTTCTTTAGTTAGCGTTTCCTGTGGAAACAGTTAAGTGACGTTTGAGAGGAGCTGTTGCCTGGTGACCTGCTGCCAGTTCTGGTGGTGCACTTCTGACATCAGAGAACCTCAGCTGAATCATGGGGGGGGGCCTTTCTCTGCTAGTTCACAGTCATTTCCACTGTTGGCATTTTTAGGAATCTGTCCCACAACATCCTTCAATCCTTCATGCTTTATATAAAAAGTAAAGGTTCTTGTTTGGCTTTTGTAGCACGAGTCTTCATCTGAAACTCAAACCAATGAAGTTGGTATGAATACTGACATATTTTTTACTTTCACTCTTAGTTCCAGTTGAAACTATATTTTAACACAACAGAATAACGTCACATTCGATCAAAGGTGATATAAAAACCTTTTAACCCTTAAAACCGCAGTCTGAGACTAGAGATGCGTTTTACCTGAGAAATATTGTGAAACTGAGCCAGGATGACTCGACAGCCGCAGAGTCAAACTGAGCAGACAGAGATAGATGAAACAACTACAGGCTCTTCATCTGAAAGCTATTTCCTCTGTCTAACACATAAATCTAAGCTGTCCCATACACTGTAGCACATGAATCAAATCATTTTCAATCCTCAAACCATTCATCGACCCTTGCAAATGAGTGCTTTGCCATCCAGGTAGAGACTCCTCCAGAGCAGAAATGTTTCATGATCCGATAAAACTTTGTGCCGATACGAGACGCAAGAATTCAGTTCAGTTTCACTTTAGTCTGATTGCATATTGAATTCATAACAAAATGTTTGACCGAACTCAGAGGAATTTACAGAGAGGTATAATTAAATACAGTCCAATTATTTCTTGGTTAAACAAAGTCAATTTATTGAAATCAGTCTAAGTAAATGTAATTCTGTGCAGCGTAACTGCATCCGTATTCTGTCCATTTTTAAAAGCATAACTAGAGCTGCTGCGTAGCCCCGAGGTTTCTGCAGAGCAGTTACGGGCTCAGCTCCCGGCTCGTGGCCATTTAGCTAATAAAACCAACAGATTGCAGTTAGACTTCATTTATTTCCAACCTGTCTTGACTAGTTGGGAGGTGAGAGGACAGAAAAGAGGTGCAACCAATCACAAATTCACCAGGTCTGGGGCACCTGCTGTGAGACAGGAAAGAAAAAGAAACGCTAATGTCAGCAATACCAGCATACACACATCAACAGTAATGACCGCTGAGTGAGGAAAGTGCCCAGTGCATCATGGGAGGTCCTCCAGCTGTCTGGGCCTTTAATAGCATGAGTTAAGGTCACCTGGTCACCTGAGCTGGTCCTACCTATCCACAGGCGTGAATCCACAGGTGTGAATTGCAGGTCTAAAGGAAGGAAACGATGGGGAGACAGCATCAGATAACATCCACCAGCATGTGTAGGAACTCCACTGCTGCAGACATGAAGCTGTGAGCGATCGGAAAAGATGAAAAACACGATGTAACGATGTAACTCTTACATACACAAATAGCTGGATTTACTTATTTGGATGCTACCCTGCTAGCAGATAGCAGGGGAAACTAACGGCCTTCTGCTAGAAAACAGCACGATGCTCTTCTCTGCATCTTTAATGTCTTCCTCTGTCACACTGCTGTCAATCATTTTGATGACCTGACCTCCCTTCTCCGGAGGTCCTTTGTAAATCCAAATAAAAAGTAGGATATAGATTTTCTTCCACTGGCTTTGGTGACAAAGTGTATTGAGCAGAGTGTTTTCATTGTTTTCTTCAACCTCGGCTTTCTCCTGCACCACCTGCTCGCTGGTGGATGATGGAATCTGCACCGCCGGCTGCACAAACAATTGTGTTTTTTTTCATTTGTGGGCATCTATAAAACATCCAATCAGTCAACATTTATTTATAAAGCACCTCACGATAAACAGCTGGCAGCCAAAGTGCTTTACATCAAATATCAAAAGTACAACACAGTTAGATGAAAAAAAAAAATCACAAATAAAAACAGGTTTCAACATAAAATGTATATAAAATAAACTTCAGTTCATAAAACCTTAATATAAAATCAGAAAAATAACAAGAAATTAAAAACACTGGTCAGAAATGTGTCACAGTTAAGTGATATTAGAAGTCATTCTAAATAAGTAGGAAGATTATTCCAGAACTTGGGACCAGAAACAGCAAACCTCAGAACCTCCAAAACATGGTGCCTCAAAGATGCTAAAGTCTGGTGGCGCCTGGTTAGCACCTCAGAGCAGCGGAGCCTTAAAAACAAACATTAAAACTTTAATATCAATTCTTAACTTGACTGGTAACCAGTTGAAATATAGCATTCTTGCTGAAGTCCTAACTTTAATCTTAACTTTAAGTGTAGTAACAATGCAGCAAATGCCAAAAACCAAGCAGTCCTGTTGTATAGAGGCATCCGCCTCCTGAACCCAAACTGGGAGCTGGTTCCATTTCTCCCATTTCAGGGGTGATCTGTTGCCACTCTGACATGAAATACTCAAACAAATGTCAGAATCACCCAACAGAGGTGTTTCTCTCATCACCAATACTAATAATTGATCTTTTTCTGACATATAGGCAGGTCAGAGTGCGTCCATCCGAGGCATCACATCAGTTCTTCAACTCGATTGTTGGTACTGGTCTAGAAGCCTGGAAGATAATTAGACTCAACAGTGGAAAAAGCTAAAACACTGGCTCACTGCAGAACGTGATCACTTACAACTTATCAACCCCCAACAGGCTGAGGCAGATGGCCGCCAGACTGCTGCTGGAGCTTTTTTCTTCCTCTTAATTAGTTTAGTTTTGTTTTGTTTCCCTCTTTCCTGTTGCCTTGTGCTTCCTCATGATGGGGGATTCAATACAGTCTGCTGGGTTCGTTAGCTTGGTGAAGTCTTGAAGACTACTGTGTGAAGTGCCCTGAAGTGCCCTTTTGTTGTGAACTGGGATGATACAAGCAACGTAAATTGAATTGAATTGCATTACATTGACTTCTAATGATCCCACAGAATACTGCTTTTGTTTCCCAGCTGGGTTATACGGCTTCAATACTCATTGATTAATGTCTTTTATTACAAAAAAAAAAAAAGCCTCAGAGCTTCATTAGATATTTTGGTCCTGCTTGGATAATGTAATCTTCATACACTGGTCCCAGTGAGCTGGCCCATCTCTAACCCTCTCAGACCACTGGTGCAGCGTCCTCGTGCTGTTTGGCTGTTGATATGACGCCTCAGTGGAAAATCACTTTTCCCCAATCTCACTCGGAGAACGGCACAAGTGTTTGCTACCACTAAAAGGCTTAGTGGGACGACTGGTGCAGTGTTCACAGAGTGGCACTGTGCTGTGGCACGTGGCCAGCATCACTTATTGGCACTTGACTGCCATCTGCCAGGACGGCGAGGTTTGCTTTTCAGGCTGCACGTTAAAAAGGTGGAACCTTGAGAGAAACAATAATGAAATGACAAGTTCCCACGAGAATTTGCAACATAATTATCTTTCGTCTCACCTGAAGTTATCAAGAAATGAATCGTGACTGGACGTTCACACTTTATTTACACACAGTTTCTATCTGTCTGTCTGTCTATCTATCTATCTCTCTGTCTATCTATCTGTCCATCTGTCTATCTGTCTCTATCCATCTGTCTATGTATGTATGTATGTATGTATCTATCCATCCATCTATCTATCTAGTATCTAGTGCATGAACTATGTGATGCTCCAGTCTGGGTTCACTTTTTCAGTTGGGAATTTCTGAGAGAGAAAATGAAAGAGTTACCCCCGCAGCCCCCCCACCCCCCCCCACCCCTCCCCCTACCCGCCACCACTTATAAACAAGGACCCTTGAGTGAAGCAATTAACCTCCAGACGCTGGAACTCCAGAAGTTCTGAGGGTATATCATGTGAACGTGCCATCCTTCACCTGCTTCTGTGCAGATGTTCGCTGACGTGGATCATTCAGCAGTTAAATGTTGTCTCATATGTTGTGATGCAGAATTTTACAACAGAATATGATTTAAAGAAGTCAGAGTTTCAGATGCTGAAAGTCATCAGTCTCACGGGAAAGGAATGCCACAGTAAAGCCCGTGAAATTCAGTCAGGGGGTGCAGCAGCACAGCTGTGCACAGCTGCCTCATCAATCAAGACCCTGGTGAGAAACCTGAGGAACCATTCAGAGCTTGAAAGGTGGAGATGCAGCAGTGAGCAGAAGATCCAGAAAACTGTCAGAAAGAGCTGGAAATATTTTTATGAAAGCTTAAGCAAGATGCTGAATGCAAAGGTAAGGGTCACTGATAGGTTACTCCTGTTACTAACTGTCATGTAACACAGTTTAAAACATATTGTTGGTTTTTGCTTCTTTTTGAAATTGGAAGCATACTGACCACATGTCCTGATCAGTTCTGATGTACAGTGTTATAAATGCTTTATTAGTGGCTTGGAGAAGATAGTGATGTAATAAAAAGCCTCTTTTCCGCCTCATCGCCATGTTTTTCTCTAAGTTCCTCTCTTGCATCATGCAGTGGAGTCGCACATCCGTGTTTGTGCTCACGAGTCTCCGTCGCAGCAGAAGAAGTTCCAACTTCTTCCTCTACTTGGTCACAAAGACTCGCTCACGTTAAGGGTTCAGTCATCCACGTACGTTTACCTCACTGAGGAGATTTGTGAGCTACTTTGATGGAATCAGGTTGGACTTTTGCTTTCAGCTCAGTTTCAGAGTTATTCTGCTGTTCTTGTCCATCACCAAGTGTTTTTTTTTTTTTTTTTTTCCTGGCTGCACATCTCACGTTTCACCGCAAACATCAGGGGGGAAAAAATGCATTTCATTCAATCATTGTTGCTGAATCCTCCGCGGACAACGCTCCAGATAACTCAGTGTTTGTTGCTTAAAGTTGCACAACATGATGTTGTTGGGTGATGACATCATTGTGTAATGACATAAAACTGCATCATTAAGTACAACAACTGACAGACTATTAGCCGAGGGGTCGTCTCAGCTGAATTCTGCTGCTGCTGTTTAGTTTTCAGCGTGCTTTTACTTAGAAAAGTTCTACAAAAACAAAACATTTGAGTCGTTTTCAGATCAAATTTGTGGAGTAAATTCTACATTTGTCAGTTATTGTAACTTCTGAACCAAACAGTAATACTCTGAACTCGAAAAACTAACAAAATAAGGTGTGATTGTTCTCCAAACATCCCTGCTGCTGTTGCTCTGGCTCCTGCTGATCTCACCATGCACGTTCATAACCAGGCAGACAAATATTTCCATGTTATCCTGTTTATTAAAATAGCGCGTGGTGTTTTATCAGTATGAGCGCTGGAGATCAGTGTTAGTGAAACAGGATCATGTCCCACAAATAAATAAAGAAATAGAAAAGGTCGTTATTATCATGTTAACACTCCTACATTCACACAATCAACTTCGTCTGGAAACAGATTCATTACTATCATGACATTACTATGTCATGTAACAGCGTTAACAGAAATCCTTGAATTTGTGACTGTTTACTAGAAACCTGGAGTGTTAATTTCTGGATCACAGAAACTCATCTGCTGCAGCTGCTCCAGAACTAAAACTCTGACGTCAGATGACTATAATGTGAGAATGTGGATCAAAGAGATTTTATACTTAAACATCACTTCTCATCTCTGCATATAATCAAAAGTGCTTTGAATTGCCTGCAGGTATGAAGAGCTCTCCATATAAATCCCGCCCTTAAACGTTGATCTGATGACAGCATGTGAAATGTTTTTTTTGTTTCCATAGAACAATGTGTTGTTGTTGCAAATCAGAGTCAAAAATGATTCAATTAGTTGTTCTCTAGATGCTGAGTTTGTCAGTTCGTCAGCACGTCAATGTTCTACATTTTACAGATGTCATCACATCATCTGCTCATGAGCAGTAAAACTATGCTGGTTGGGAGAGCAGGGAACAAGAGGAAAGATGATGGAAGCTGCTCAGTTTGCAGCCCAATCCAGCGTCTTTAAAAGCTGTCTGTAGACATCTGTGAAGTGAGGAGACCAGTTGCTGGAGTTTTAGGAGAGAAATGCCCCGTTCTTGTCTGATGCAGGATTCTAGCTGCTCAATAGTTTTCGTCCTTCGTTGCTGGATTTTTCATTTCATGATGTCCAGTGTTTTTTGTTGGTGAAAAGTGTGAAGCCATGCTGCTGCAGTGGGCCGAGTATGTGGTTTAACAGTGTTAACCTGCATCTTTACAAATGTCTCTCTGAAATGTTCCTCTTACATCCTCACGTTAGTCACTTCAGTTCAATGCCAATTAATGTAAGTAGTTGTCCTGCTGCATTTTTTTTTTTATTTGAGCTAATTACATTTCCAGCTTTTTGCTGCCCCTTTTCAACATTTTTGACGTGTTGCTGCTACTCAAAATGAGCTAATATTTTTCATGAGATGCTAAAATGTCTGAGTTTTAACATCTAGCATGATCTTAATCTTCTATGAGGAATAAAATATGTAATCATGACATGTGCATGTTGTAGCATTCTGTTTTTATTCATGTTTTTTGCAGTGTCCCATCTTTATTAGAATTGTGGTTGTACATTTCTGTCTTGCTTTGATTTGGTTGGTGCTTTTACAGACATCAACATACGGTTTACACATTTGACTAGTCTTTGGTAGCGATTCCCATCTTGTCAAGTAACTGATGCTCAACTAAAAAAGATTCTTTAAACTCCCCCAGTAGTCTCTCCTCCAAAGACCACAAAGTTGCTTAGTTTGCTGCCACTTTTGGCTTTAAGCTTCAGGAGTGAAACCGCAGAGGTCGAACTGTTGGACCTCTGATGGAAACATTATTTTAAAGTCCAGGAGCAGAAATCCACGCAGGCCCACAGTTAGAGACTTCTGTCTAATCCTGTTTGCTACAGCATCTGCAGGACTGCTGATAATCGCAACAGCAGCAAAGATGCCATGAAAATAAATAAATAAACTAGTGTGCACCTAACAGCCAGAACATGACCACTGATGGGTAATGTGAGTAAACACTCTTCATGTTGTTGCAGAAAACTAATCTGCTGGAAAGTCTGAATCAAGGCATTCACATGAACAGTATTTTGGTGTTTACTGCCAATATAAAAATATTTGCAGGCCAATCAGCACCCGGACATGACAAAAACATCTGCCTAGCAGGTCAACAGTTGTTTTTAGGATTCAAAGAAAGAGCCAAACTCACTAGATTCCTGATGCCATCTGTGTGAACCACCTCATAACGCACAAGGTCCAAAGGCTGTATTTTGTACCTCCAGACGTTCCACAACACCCTTAGACGTTCTTCTTCCAGAAACTGACTGGTCAGAGCTCTTTTGGGGGGATGTGTGCAGTAACTTCTGGAGTAAAAAGAAGCCATGATAACAGACTTCAAGCAAAACCATCATCTAATTAAAAAACAAATCAAAAACACCACTGCTGAAGGACTACCAGGATATTCTAGGAGCTGTTTCACTGTTGGGAGACTTTAGTGATGATCAGGCTGGCTGATGATGACGTCACATTTATATCACACTACACATGGACTTTCAAAGCCATATCCTGGAGGCAGGCCAGACCTGCACCGATTCCTGTTCATGTCTGTGCTGTTGCACAACTTAAAATGTGTTTGACAAAATTACAACTGAAATATGTTACTGCTTCACCCTCTGAACGCCAGAATGCCTTTTACAGTTGTTGAGGCTTTTCTGTGACAACTTTTTTTGGATGCATATTAACAAATACGAAGCTGAAGGAGTTGATTGTTAGTATTATTATTATTATTATTTACTGATGAAATGTTGAGAGTTTAGACTTACAGGATTTTCAGTGCAACACGGTTGGAGCAGCTCAGTCACCATGGTGGTTGGCATTGTTTCCTCTCAGGGAGAAGGTACCGGGCTTGAATCCCAGCAGGGACCTTTCAGACCGGAGCTTACATGTCCTCTCTGTATGTCAGATAGGCGTACCCCTGTATCATTACCTTTTGCCCAAAGACTGCTGAGATATGTTCCAGCAGATCCCTGTGACTCTGAAGTAGGAATAAACAGGTTTAGATGATGGATTTCAGACAGCAACTTTCTCTAAAACTCAAAGATGGTTGTTTATTGCCTGATAGCTTCTTTATGAGTCTTTTTTTTATTTGTCAGATAAGAGCTGAGAAACCTCCTTTGTAAAAATGTTCAAAGCAGTCTTTGTGACGATCTCTTTTGAAGTTGGAGAAGCTGTGAAAATGCTTATTTCGACGCTCCTATGTGCTTTCTTTTTTCTCTTTATTTAGCTAGAAGAGTTTTAAATAAAGCCTGAACACCATCACGCAGATCCATTTACGGTGACCTATATGCATGCACCTCTCTGCCGTGACTGGTCTTACACTAGAAGTTCAGGAGTCGTGGGTGGCATCTGGACTTCATTGTTTTAAAAAGGGCTAACTGACTTGAGAATTGATAAGAATTTTACAATTCCAATGCCATTTTCTCTTCTGGTTAATGATTTGGTTCTTTATCAATTCCCTTATCGATTCACATTTGGAAGAAAAAAAGGACAACAGGTCAATTAGCATCACTAAAACAAAAAATTCATTCTTCTGTAGAAATTAATAAAATAAAACATTTCTACAAGAATGTCCAACATTTTTGATATGAGCTGAGCACTCAAAAATAAAACTACTATCAAGTCAAGTCCAATGGATCTGTACATTGTGCAAATCTGCAGCCATCAACTATGAAGAATTAATTCTTTTTCAGAAAAATAATCCTCTGCCTCTGAGCCAGTCAGACTCTGTCTCTTGTGTTGTTCATCTAAATGAAATGCATGAGAAGACATTCATTTAACGTTAACCGTTACTAATAGCAGGTTTTACAACGAGGCAAATGGTGCTAACATGATAGGCAGTGTTTGTTAGTTAGTTACCAGCAGTGTTATTAGTTGAGGACATGCTAACGTTGCTGCTGCTGCTGGTTGAGAATCACTACCGTTAGTCTGGAGCGGATCAAAAACACAACATTCATTAATAGTTATTACCTGCTGTGTGCGCAGTTGTTTCTGCATGTTGGTAGTATTTCCTCTCTTTGGTGAAGTATCCACTTTGCAAGTATTGTAAGTTTCCCTGTTGTCTTTTTAGTGAAGTGTAACCAGACTTTCAAGTGTTTGTACCGCTTGGGCGTCATGTTTACTATTGACT
The DNA here is from genome assembly GCA_037176975.1 of Arrhamphus sclerolepis. Classification (NCBI taxonomy): domain Eukaryota; kingdom Metazoa; phylum Chordata; class Actinopteri; order Beloniformes; family Hemiramphidae; genus Arrhamphus; species Arrhamphus sclerolepis. The sequence continues at coordinate 38,023 of JBAMYA010083326.1, read as the reverse complement.
GCTGGCTGCACTGGACTCGCCATGCATGTTGCGTAAGCTATGAAACCTGTGTGGTGACGCCATTCAAGCCCACTGGAATTGATAAGGGAATCACTTGCAAAATTGGCAAACAATTCCAAGGAGCTGAAACACTGGGAACCAGTTCTCAATAAGAACCGGTTTCCGATTCCCGTCACTATTTAATGCAGTAATCACTTCCCTGCAAAAAAGGATTAATATGGTATAAAGTAAGAAAGTGTTTCTCTCCAACTGTCGCTATTAAACAAAAGCAAAAAATGATTGACGGGCAATATGAAGAACCACGAGAATGACAGCAATCTGCATATCATGTCCATGTTATACAACAATAACATTGAATATAAAAGTCTTGTATGTGGTGGTAACTTACAGCCATAACCATTTACGTCTTATCACCTTAAGAACATCTTCAGACAATAATGGCAGCTCCGAATCTACCTGCTCGTGCACAACAATGATGACTCACACTGCTCCCTCATTCATTAAATATTCGTAAATCCGAGAGTAGATTTGCACATAAATCACCTCTTTACTAAAAATAAATAAATTAATTAATTAAAAATCTAGCCTGGATTCATGAACATTGTGTAAAACTTGATCATAAGAACATGAGTCCATTTATGAAAACCGGTCTATTGCATACGCATGAACCCCCGTCCGGGGACCACCATAGAAGGAGCACATGGGCATGGACAAGAGAGGAAGAAAAACATGCTCACAGAGGGAATCTTAAGTGGAGCAAAGAAAATGTTTTCTTTAGTTTGGAGCAACTACATTTTCGTGAATGTTGAGAGGTGCAAAATATCGCTCTGCCAGCAGTTTACATCCAATTCACTTCTGCTCAAGAATGATTTTTTTTACGAATGATTTCACCAGCAGATCACAAGGAAAATATTTAATGAATCAGGATAGAAGTAGAGTAATTTTCTCTGGATTGTGTGTAATCAGACCCTTTTATTACTACCAAGAGTTCTTCTGACATCAGTTCAGAGCCTAACATATTGCAAAACAAAAACTAAATTTGTAGAATCAAAATCTTAAATCCAAGACCCAAAACCCCAGAATCTGTAACAAAGAAAGACGTCAATCATTTTCTTTGGTGCACTTTTCTCAATAATTTTTCTAAAACCATCTCCATTTTGATATCGTCTTTCTCGGTTGCGCTTTTTTTTTCCCCGCAGCTGCAATTCTGAAATGAGTGTAAAATCAGAGCCACATCAATCAACATCCAAGAAGGCGGGACATAGCTGAGCTCTAGTAGCTCATTGGCTGCTAAATAAGCTGATAATCTTAGTCTGGTGATTCATCTCTTTCAGCAGTTATTATCTTGTTATATTCATATTCTGAGTTGTCCAGGGCCGTGATTAACCTTTTAGTAGTCAGGTTCCCTCAAAGGATCATTTCTCCTTCTCTGACTGCAGCTGGGAGGGGCTGTCCGCTGAGGATCGGTCCGATTATGAGTTCTTTAGGGCGGGGAAGCACTCATAGCAGCCCCCCCTGCTGGTTAAGAAGAGTAATGATATGAGCTTTCACGTCAGTCCCAAAAAGTCCCCAATAACACCAGAAAAAGTGGCCTGATTTGTTGACTTTCATTTCACAAAAAAAAAAAGTAGCCACAGGGGTCTGAATACTCACTAAAAATAACGATAAAGTCACCAAGTTTGCAACTCCACATTTATCAGCAGAGGTTTGGTGTTCTGACGTTGACGTATAAGTGCTGAGCAGCCAATGAGTGTTTACAGATTTTGATTTCCTGGTTACAGATTCTGGGTTTTGGTTTTCAAATTTTGGATTTTAAGTCTCAAATTTTGGGTTTCGATTCACAGTACCTACATTAGGTTCTGAACTGATGTCATCCATCCATCCATCCATCCATCCATCCATCATCTATACCCGCTATTTCCTGTGCAGGGTCACGGGGGTCTGCTAGAGCCTATCCCAGCTCACTTCGGGCGCCGTCATACAGGACAGTTTAATTACATTCTTGACCCCACCAATGGGTGTTAATCCCAACCACATCCTTCAGTTTCAGAGTTTCCACTGAAACCAAAATCATCCATTTAGCAGTTATTTGTTAATGAGCATTTTCCAAACTTGACATTTATTATAGTTCTCTCAAAGGACTCAGATGAAGAGATCTTATGAATCAGATCAGCAGATCCTGAGGAACTTTGGCAGAACATTGGTCAGGAAGCACTTTTTAACCGGGTCAGTTCTGTTCGCTTTGTTGGGGGTTTTTGTGAACCAACTTAGGCAGGGACAATAAATCAAAGTATAAAATATCACAATAAAAGTCTTTAACTTTGCAATGTGGTTGTTTCTGCTGTGACTCCCAGCAAGAACAAAATAAAAATAAAAAGACAGTTCCTCCCTCATGAACAGCATCTGTCTTTTGACATCATTGTTACACAGCAGAAAGCTGAGATGTGAGTGGTCTCCCCCCTGGCGTCTGCGTCTGTCTCAGGCGGAAAAAGAAAGGAACTCCAGTGAGCCGGTGGGCACAGGAGCTCTCCTTGGACAGCCAAGACCAGACAACCTGCATCACGATAACAGCCTGTTGCATGAGCAGGCAAAAGCCTCTGTCCTCCCTTAATTGAAAGCTTGTGGGCTTGTGGCTTGAAATGTGAATCCAGATAAGCCATCAAGTTGCATCAGAGCAAAGCGCAGCTGAGACTGAGCGACTGCAACAAACAACAGGGAAACACCTGGCGGAAGAGATCTAAACTTATCTGATGTTTTGGACAGCTAACACCTTATCACTTTTCCCATTAGCTATGTGTCACCCTCCGAACATCCCATGCAATATTTCACATCCGATCTAAATCTCTTCCTCCGTCTGTCATGGAGCTCCAGACAGCTCAGGGAGAGGGAGACTGTGTCCAACGGCTCGTGTCTCTGCTGACCCAAACAGCTGTCTCCTCTTCACACTCCGTCTTTTCTTTTTACCACATCTTTCTCTGCCCCGTCCCCCTTCAATAGCACCATATTTCTATTTTTAGAGTTGGGAAAAAAAAGTGTAAGATTCGTACCAGTCAATACACTGTCTGCTGCTCAGAACACGAGGTCTTAGAAAATGAATCTATACTAAGTGGCTTAAAAACTGGATTTTGCTCCCATGCAGCACTTACATTTTTCTGTTTACCGACTAGAAAAAGACAGCTGCACTGTTTTATTTACAGTTGATCTCTCAGCAATGAAATGCAGAGGCACCACAGCACTAAGCACTGACCCCAGGGGTCTCGAACTACTGACCGGGGTGAAATTTATAAGCTTTTCCATAGGTGCTTGGTTGTTTTTTTGTTATGTTTTTTCCCTCTGCAAAATTGAGGCAGTGACATGAGCTCTTTTTTCCACCCACATAAGGAAAATAATACTTAGTGACATTTTTCAGCCAATGCTTGAAATATACCCGAACCCGAACAAATCTTAGACTTTTACCTTCTAAAAGTTGTCACTGATACGGCAGATTCATATTCAGTTTAACATTGAAATGACCTTTTCCATTTTCATTATGTCACTTTGACATTCACACCAAATTCTGACAATACATTTTTACAAACGTTTCCTTGTGGAATTTTGAAAATAAAAGCTGGTTTTAAATGATTTCAAAGTATTTTTAACTGGTCTGCAACTTGGTAGTGGTCTTGGACCTGCTGAGCCTGATTCTGGCGGTTTACGCTGCTGGTTCAAAAGTTCCGTGACCATGAGCTTGTTCCTATAAACAACGAACCTGCTTTTATGTTTACAGCAGACTTATAGTTTCCTCAAACAGAAACCATGTGCACTTCTTGGTTCTTCTTCTCGGTTGCTGAATGAGCTCATGAGTGGTTGAAGTCCATGAAAACTACTGACCCTTTGGAGAATGATTTTTCTTCTCCACCTGGTTTAATTTGACTGCGTTCAGTCTGAAGGAGGAAAAAGTTCATGGTTCTTCATGAATGAAGTAATGTCCTTCGTCTATACAGGTTTATGCTGCAGTGTAGGCAGAGCAGGGTGGGAGCTGCATGTCTCTGGAGTGAGAAAACATTAAAAATAGAAAAGGGAAACCTGTCTTGTGGCCAAACTGTTTCAAGAGATTTGCACAAAATCCAGGTCCTCAAGACCCACTGCCCTGCATATTTCAGGTGGTTGCTCCAGCACACCTGGATCAAATGAATGGGTCATTTACAGACTCGTACGACCTTTGACGTGAAGCTGACGCGTTGATACAGTCGTGATAATCAGGGGTATAGCTAAAACATGCAGGACCAGGACTGGGAAGCACCAATGGAGCATTGTAATTGTGAATCTGTGCACGCTTATCATACATGTGTGGAAGTAGCAGCATCTGTCCTCAGGTGTGACCTGTTTGTCTTTTCCCAAGCTGACAAAGCTGTTGAGCACTGCTGCTATGTCTCCTGAGCAGATTCCAGACACATTCATTCATCAATGGACCAGACTGGCAGCAGGGGCGTGCCATTTTTCTCTCCCTCGTTTCCAAAATCAAAAGCCCTCCATCTTTTATGTTGTAATCGATGCAGCTATGCAGCTGAAAAAACGTCAGCGTGCCTAATTACAGTTTGAAGAGTGTGGTTCAGCATCTGACTGAGCTGTACAACATTTTCATTTCAGCAGAATTTGTTCTCCTGCTCTATTGCGGGCTGGTAACCTACTTCTGAGCATCATTAGCTCCCACTTCAAGCTTTCAGCCTGGAGCAGCACTGAGAAGAGAGAGTGAGAGGGCGTGCAAACCTATGCATCTCTGAACTGCAAAATAAATACGGAAAGTTTCCTCTCAAGCAGAAGCCTGGGCCAAAGCTTCACATTCTGTAGGGAGCTGTTTTGTTTTTTTTTAATCACGACTGCTGCTGTGGTGGGTAAAGGAACAATGAAGTGATTATGAAGGCTTAATGGCTGACTGTGGCACTGGGACCACAAGTCTTAATCATTCCTATCATTTATAATCAGTCAGACACCGTGCAACTCATTAGTCTTGCTATTACGCATTCACAAAGTTAGACTTAACCCAAACATTGCAGCACTGAGAAAACTTCATTCATTTCTCTAAATGCGTTTGAGATCCTATTTACGACTGGTTGGAACCCATCGCAGCCGCCCTGAGGTGAGAAGCAGCGCACACCTGACCGCTGGCCAGTCCATCACTGGGCCACACACAAAACAACCAAGATTACATGATCCCACAATGCTTTTCTTCATGTTACAGGACATCCACCCATCCATCATCTACACACACTTATTCCTGTGCAGGGTCACAGGGATCTGCTGGAGCTGATCCAGTTCTCTTTGGATGAAAGCCAGTGGGACAGCCTGGAGAGGTCACCAGTCCATCGCAAGTTGCTGGAGACATAATGATTGAAACCATCCACGAATGCTATGATTGATGATTCCTGCTTGAATCTGCGAGGGAACTCCTTCAGTCTCAGAAAATCAAGGTCACACAGGCTGAACCTGGTATTTAAACTACTGCGGGGGGGTGGTAGGGGGCTGTTGCTGTAGCTCTGATTGATGTTTTCTATGAATCTTTTTCAAACACAGCTTTTGGATTCTCGATTAATTCACGGATTTCTGACTTTTTAAAAACTGTCACCATGACTAAGACCTTGGCTCGGTTGTTTACAGGAGCAGAGGACTGTGTTTCAGTGGCCAAATATAGAAGGGTCTAAGCGGAGACGTCAAGGAAGTGGAGCAGGAGTAAAATGTGAAGGAAGGAAGAGGGAGTTTAAACCATCGCCCCTCTAAACTGTTACGGAGAATGTGCCATCTCTAGCACAGACTGGGCGAGACAGGAGCACTGATGAAGACAAAAAAGCTGCACTGACGGGAATTAAGTCGCATGAGTTTCATTTCTCCACCCAGTTTTTACACGTGTGTTTTATATGAGGGTCTTGTTAACGGGCAAATCCTGGAGATGCATGGCGTGACACATACAGATACGTAAATGTATTGTAAAAATGGGGATGTCATATAGAGCACATGTCCATGCTGTGATGTCATCAGCTCAGTCGTTGCCAGGCAACAAACACAGCGCTCCAAATGTACTGGAGATTTTGCTGCTAAGGTTCCAACTTTCTTTTATTTTTATATTTATTTAATCACAGTTAAAATACATTCCATTCAATGTTAGGGATCAATGAAATGAGAAGCTAGCTACTACATGCAATCTTCAAGAAGAGCCTGTGGATTTGCAGGATGTAACAAATTAAAATGGTGGAATTCATGTTCATGTTTGAAGGTCTAAGATCCTTGCAACTTTGCACTGATGCATGATTCCCTGAAGCAGTTCGACACAAAGTTGTTGTGACTGGAAAGACTGAGTCCCTGATGGACGCTTCTTTTATACTTAATCCTGGCACCCTCACCTGTCACCAGTGGTGAAAGTAAAATCTTGATGATGTTACTTTTATATACTAAAAAAACGTTCTCTTTCTTTGCCCCTTACACGGTGACTTTCCCACCAAATTCTACATTTGTTTGGTGAAAACAGTGAACATGTATGTAGTTTCATATGTTAAATAAAGGCTCTAAATACATGATATAACTCGCAGAACTATTAAAAGTATTAGACATTAAATGCCTGACTGTCATTTCCTGACTGGTCCCTGAGAAAAACTTCTCGTAACCTTTTCAGTGTCTCGCAGTTCTGCGGGTGGGCAGCATGTCTTTGATTTAATGAGGAAGGAAACATGTTCCAGAGTTCATAAAGGCTGACGGTTCAAAAGCTGATTGTAAATGTCTTAACAAGAAAACACTGATTCAGATGAACAAGCCTCTGTGCTCGAGCAGACGGTGGTCTTCTGCACATCCATCCATCCATCCATCCATCCATTTATCCCATTACTCAATTTAATGATGCGCACAACATAAAGACAGTAGTTTTTCTTATTATCCTTCTTATCTTCTTATTCTTTTTTCTTATCCACATCCATAACGGCTATTTACTGTTGCATTTAACTTTCGCTGATGTAGTTTCAAAACCAGCCTTCTTTGTTCTGCCCACAAGTACAAAAGAACTCCACTGAACAGCACCGGCCAGTAAACAGATCCAGTTACAGACAGGAATGCAGCACCGAGCAGTAAAAGCAGTAGTCTCTGCCAATGAAATTTAACATATGATCATATAATACACTCATACATTAACCTTTACTATACGGAATTTAATAAACGCAAACCAAGAGATTAAGAGGAAATCAACTTTTAACTGGTGTCAGTGAAATTCACCACACGTTGATGCTCTACCTTCACCATTATCTAGTGAATGAGCGCCGAGGTTAACAGGCTGGGTGTAGAAGATTGCTCTATTCTGCTCCTCTTTTGCAGTGATAATGGGGAACACATCAGAGTTTCATCAAAAAGATGGTGAAAAACAATAGATCTGGGAGGGAATAATGCAGGAAGACGGGAAGAATCTGCATCTACGACGACTCAGGAAGATGAAGCCGTAACACCGGGCAAGGAGAGGAGCTAATTGATGATGACAGAGGGACTGTAGTCTACCTGAGGGAGGGAGCAGGAAATGAGTGTCATGGGGATGCAAAGTCCCTCTCGTTATTTTCCAGTCCGGCAGGCAGCAGATACAGTATCTGTTTTAGCTCCAGGCCTCAGCAGTTCAGCACCCTCTGGGTAAAGCCTCAACATATGGCACTGTCTCCAATAATGTCACTGCACTACCTTCAGCACGGATTTATTTTTAATTGCATCCACTAATGTGCCAAAACATTTATTTCAGCCTGAAATGCACATTGACAGGCACGAAGAGTGTTTTTTTGTTTTTTGTTTTTTTAATAGTTTTATTTAAAAAGAAACTAATAAGGATTGATGAACGTGCCTGCTGGCAGCTTATATGGCTTGTGGGAAAGTTACTTAAAGATTATGACGAGAATGCAAGAGAAACAAAGATGGACTGTGGGAGCTCATTTCCTCATCTGTGGCATCAGGACAAAAAACTGAAACTCTGCTGAATTTCTACACAGCTGTTAAGTATGGCGTCAAATCAAAATCCAAAATCTGAGAAGCAAAACCCCAAATCTGCAAACAAGAAATTTAAATCTGTTACTGAGAGTTCATTGCACCCTCAATACGTTCCTTATTGTTGAAAATATGTTCTTTACTGACAAAGAAAGCATTGAATATTGTGTATAAAGTCCTGCACCTGGCAGAACCTGCAAATTTTTGTTTCAGCCTGAAGACACAAGAAGATACGCTGGACATGCTGACCAATGGCCAGAAATGAAGTTGACAGTGGACATGATGAGGGAGGTCAGTGATTTACTTCTAATTTATTTACAGCACATACAAACACCAGAGCCAGAGCAGAGGGGGGAAATGGAAAAGCAAGAAAATGAGCGGAGGAAATGAGGAAAGTGTGGTGATGGTGGGGGTGGAAGTCATTTAGTAGCAGGAAATTACGGAGCGATAACAGAGAATAAGCAAGGACAGGAACAAACAAAGTTAAACATGTGTCGGCAAAAATAGACGTTTCTACTGTGTTTCGGGATAAAAACAATTACGGAGTCGAATCCTTTTCCTTCTAAGTCTGTCTGCATTTCATAAGTTTGAAGAGTAAAACAACAACAACAACAAGAAAAGAAAGGATGCTGCTGGTTCAACTTGCACCTACACCTCTGCTGAGAGTCAAGATCAGGCATCATGTGATTCATTTCTAAATGATGATCCCACAAAAATACAACTATTGATAGTGAAAATCAGATGCAGCAGTTGATGATTCAGGTAGCGATCTCACAAAAACTCTAACAAATGGTTTCATGAAGCAGCTGCTGCAGTCGGAGCAGCGAGGGGGGTCCAGCTGCAGACCTGTGCAGGAGGGGAGCTCCACTCCTGGACCCCTCTGGGAGCAGCTGACTCTTTATTTATCATTTTATCCACCTTTACTGAACCAGGAAGTTCCCACTGACATTAATAACCTCTTTTACAAGCGAGAGCAAAGCACAGGTGCAAATCACACAGTTACAACATTTCTCATTAAAATCAGACACAAAAAATAAGAAAAGCTGACTTTTAAACACACTATAAAAAAACATGTTATATAGAATTGACTTAAGGATCCATCAGTTTGGATTTAAAGTGGTCGGGACTAATTAGAAAATATATTTATCTGATGAGATTTAGCCTTAAACAAGCGTGCTGGTCACGTTAAAGTAACACTTTTAAAATGTAATTCTGTATCTATTTCTTCATAACACATACATTAATTATTGCCTAAACTGGCCGTTAAATTACTTTGCTGCCTTTTCCTGTCGGTGTATTAGTTTATTTATTTTCCGAGCCATTTTTATACCCATTTCTTTTCTCTCCTCCATGTTGCATTTGTTTAAATTTAACATTTAATTTCCTTTTTTTTGATTGATTAAGCACTCTTCAGTTTAATTTCATTTTAAGCACTTCTAATTCATATTCCCGAATGACCTCACAGATGACTTTAGTCAGTTAACGTCTAATGAGATTGCAGAACTCAGCCCGACTCATTAATCACTGCCATTTGAAGGAAAACAGAGCAGAACGTTGCAGCGCTGACAGTCACAAATAACTGTTTTTGTTTGTCTTATTATCAGATATTCTTTTCAGCCGGAGGGAGACCTTGCTCGTGAGTAATGGCATGCTTTTCTCGCGATTTATGTTGGTCACACAGAGATAAACAAGACTAACTAGCATGCACACAAACCTGTTCAGGGTCACGTGGAGGTCTGCTGGAGGTCTGCTGCAGCTTTCTTTGGGAAAAATGTGGTTGTACACCCTGGAGACCCCACATACACTGTCCCTCATTAAATAAAACATCTCAGGTCTGTGCATATGGTGCATTTACTGACCAGCAAAAAAAAGAATTTATTGACATCTGTATTGATGACAAGATCAATAAAAAGCAGCAAAAAAGTGTTTGATTCCTATCATCAGCTGATCAATCAATCAGTGCACGTCTACAGTACTTACAGGAGAGGCTGTAAGTCACATCAGCAGACAGATGTTCTTATCAGAGCAGATGTTGACTACAGTGCATCTAAAGTAACATGGAACTGCAGCCGGTTGTCGACTAATCTATTGATTATTTTGATTGGTTGGCTACATGCAGTCATCTTTGCAGACAGTGTCAACATTTTTGTGGTTTTACATGAATCGTCAATGCTGATATTCAGCATTTAAAACGTTTCATATTCAAAGTAATTGATTATGTCGACTAATTCCTGCAGTTGTACATGGTTTTTGAGAATACAGACGGCGGTATGCTTTATTTGTGCGGCTCATCAAATTCTTATTTTCAGTATAGCCATTACGGATCAAATTGTTAAGCTGGATTTAATATTTCACAAGTGTTAAACCTGTTCTTAAATGTGCTACGTGTCTTTTATGGTTTTCTTACAAACCTGTAACAGTTCACCCCCCACCCCCAAATACCTGAGATGCCTGTAAAAGACATACTCAAATTAAAGTCGATGCTGTTCTTAAACCCTCTGGAGTTCATGCAAAAACTTGCTCTCCCTGTAAAAGTAACAGTCTGAATTTTTAACCCCGGCAGGCAAACTTACTGTAACTGTAACCAGGATGGAGTTATTGATGTTGGAACACACATAAATCAATTTCTTTTCTCCTCGCTTGGATTGTTTTTGTTTTTTTTTCCTTTTGTTCCAAGTAGCTGCACATGGAAGGATGGAGATATGGATCTGAAAGTCAAATGAGGCTGGAAAATCAAGTCTTGCTTATTGCTGTTCAAATTTGATAACAATGGCTTTAAAAAATGACTGTTCTGCACAGGTGATTCAGTGGTTATGTCCAGGCGTTGTTCAAAGTCCACAGAAGATGCATGACTTTCTTTAACGGACACATCCTGGTTTCCTTTTTGTCAACAATTAATATATCTTTTGCACAAGACGAAATCTTTTACTTTTGTGCACAGGTGCACAGATGCGGACTGACGGCTCTTTAATCACATTTAAATCAATATTTACACTTTAAAGTGGTGGTCTCGATATTGGTTATCAGTATTGTTACCAGAAACAAAAATAACCATCCCATCATACATAGAAAGACAAATAAATAAATAAAAGGAGGCTCCTCTCAGACATCACTGCAGCAACATTAAAGAGCTGCAAGAGCACCAGCTATGGCAGATAAAACATGAATTTCCAACTATATCCAGCCTGGATCAGCCAGAAGAACGTCTGACGATAACAACAGAAGCTCCATCTCAGGCTGCTGCATATCGAGGCCCCCTGCTGCTCTGCACTGACTTCAACGGGATCAAGCGCACCATCACAAAATGTGGATATGGCTGCAGCTTTTCAGCTTCTTTCATTGCCCACAACAGCACTGTTGCGACCGACTCACACTACTCTCGCAGTGTTTGTTTGTACAGAACTGGAAACAGCAGACAGACACAGCTGATGCAACACGATCCAGGAGTAGAGAGGCTAAGGCAAGAAAAGACAAGACAAAAGCACAGATGACAGGAGGCCAGAAGAAAAGAGAGCAGAGCTGGGAGGAGGTGAAAAGGAGCAGATAAAGGCGGCAGTGAGGCGCAGTCTAGAGACAGAGATTAAACTGTACCACAGCTAAACGACCAAGATAAGCAGCGGGCACGAGCGGGGAGGGAGAACATTTACAGAGTCCGAGGACAACAGAAAGAGAGTTTGGCTCGGGGGTTGAGAAATAAGAGACTCTTCCTGAGAGACAAAGAGAATAAAAGAGCTTGTGGAGAGTGGAGGGCATGATTAAAAAGTCTGTTCCTGGATTTATAGAAGCATAAATAAAACAGGTAATGCATGGCTCTTTTTGTCTCCGACTCCAGCTGCTCACGGCCACAAGGCGGCCACTATCTGCCCTCAATAATCGGCACAGCTTTTCATTTCAGTGCTGTCATAGCAGCAGAAGGACACGGCCTCTTTCTCTCCTTCATGCATTATAAATACCCATTACTACTTGTTGACTGGCACTCTGGGGGCCCGCGGCATGTTGATGGACCACTCTGCAGACTTTATCTACAGCATCATTATCACGAGCGCCAATGGAGCAGCAGCACAGACTGATTGGGTTATTTCACCGTGTCATACTCAAGGCCTCTGGCTGAACTCAACAGGGTTTGGCTCATGTGATACTGCAGGAGTCATGCACAGATATCCTGAGCCTGATTGTGCGTGACTTCTCTTGTCTCCAGATCAAATAACGACAAGTCTTCCGGAGCTGGAGCGTACCAGGAAGTGGAGGGCCTGGCAGTCCTCTGATTGGAGGCCTCTGGAGAGACCGCGAATGCCAGCTGGCAGCCAGCGCAGACCAAGCAGCCAGTCACACACATCTGAGACACAAAACAATGCTGGCACAGTACAGTCTCCTCGCTCGCATTCGTGTGAGCCAGCGTGTCTGTGTGCTTTTCCTTTTAGACTTCAAACCGACTTACTTTAAGCAGATCTTTGGGGAAATCTTGGCCATCGTTCAGTCCTTCCAGGTTTCCAATGAACTGTGTGCATGACATCCTTTTGCCAATGTTCTGTGTTAAAAAAAAAAAAAATTAAGAGAATTTCATGATGATGCACATTCCTCCTCCTAGTCCTAAACCTAAATGAAGGTTTCTTTCTTGTTAATTTGCAGTTGAACAGAAGAGCAGGTGATGACAATTATGAACTTTAATTTCTGGTAGAATGTTTTGAGTCAAAGTTTTGTCTGGATATTAATTAATCATTTTATTCCTGATTCTTAATATGAAATTCAAATGTAGACAACTTTTTTTTCCTAAAAGACCTTGAAGGGAACATCAAAGATGCCAAAAATGTGTCTAATGAATAGAAAATGTGTGATAAAATACATTTTCAAGGACGTGTACTACATATTAATCCTCCATTTATCTTTTATATCCAGTTGAATTAGTCCATTACACAACCACGCCAACACTTAAGAGCCAGAATGTTACTTAGAAATGATGATTTTCTTGTTTTTTTAAAATACTTTTGTTGTTTTTAACTGTCTAACAAAGGCTGGAGAAATCTACAGGCTGCATCTCATCACTGAGATCATGACGAGGACGATGGTAGCAGGTCAAGTTTTAACCTGCTTAAATGTGATGAAACTTTCCTGAAGCGCTCTTCCTTGTAAGAACCGATCCCTGAAACCATCACTTTAATTAATCATCCATCCACTGAGCTGCACTATCACAGAGCCGAGCCGCCAATGGCCCAGATTTGCAAAGAAAGGCTCTGACTCTACAAAGAGCAGATTAAGGGTGGTGTAAGGAGCTCGGCAGGAGGACCTGCAGACCCATCTCATCCAGTGATCAAATCCACTTCCATATTAGCGAGACTTCATGATTAATAAAAGGGGTCTTTGACAAGAGCACAGCTCTTACTACCTCCCTCTTCTGTGTTTATCATGCGCCTGAGTGAGCTTTTGCACACTTGCTGTGCAGCAGCTCCTCTTCTTCAAATCTACACTCACTTACCTGACCATGTAGATCAGTGTTCAGGAGCATGAGGGCACAAGTGAGCGTGTGAGCTGCATCTGCAGAATGACCATAAACACCTGCGTTAGAGTCCTCATGTACACCTACATTTGCTTTATTGCTCTGAAAAAATGAAACCAGAAAGATTAAAGCTTGACACTTTTTGACTTGTTTTCTTTTTTCTGGGCAACACTGCCCAATCACATTTCGTAACATCCCCCTTTGGTGAGTCTCCCCTTGACCCTTAAAACTGAGTTACACATAAAAAATGGGACATCCCTTGAAGACTCCAATCCACGTGTCAAACTCTGGCCTCATTGGTGACATAAACACTTTATTTGGCCCACTCGAGTGTGCTAGGACAGTTTTATACTGATTTAGACACCCAGAACTATCATAACTAGGCCCCATCTCTACGTCTCCATTTGCTGCAACAGTTATGTTCCTGTCCAGCCACCATTTTCTGTGGGGCCCATCTGAGCTATGGGGGCCACATGTGAGACTGTCCGCGGGTTCCATGTCATTCCTGATGTGAACTGCTCGGGTATGTGGCCGATGAACGGAGACGGGCTCAAAACTGCTCTGGGTCCCACTTGTGCAAACCAACAACAACAATCCGCTGTTGTGGCTTATTTCTAGTTCAGGGACCGTAAAACTAAAAGTCTGACACCCCTGATCTAATCTGTGCCACTGTTTGAAGTGCCACTGAGTAAAAAAACAAACAATAAAACCCCATTTAGATTCGGTAGAACTACACATCTTATCCATACCACAAAACTTTCATTCACATCTTAATTTCACTTAAACAGAAATCTCTGCAAGCTAACTAGCACGTGGCTAAGTGCAATGGGGTTTGACCTTATGGTGGTCTCATCACTTTCTTTGATCCAGTTGGGACAACACAGCACAGACGGGGCCTGGTATCGCTGATAATCCACACTATGTTCAAGCGCTTTTCTCTCGTCCTGCAGCTACGTACTGATCTTTGGATCTCGATGGCTCGCAGCACTCACCCTCCGATGGTAAGGCTTTTGGGTTGCAGTCCATGTAACGCCTCGAAAAGTGCGACAGCACCCTCTCCCTCTCCTGAGTCTCCCCCGTCAGGGCAAACTGCCTGAGAAAGGTCCTGAAGAACAAACAGAATTAAATCAGAATACGGTTAATAAATAAACTGGTTACATATAGAAGACAGTCTGATTTAAATCAGGACAAGCAGTTTATTACACTGGAAGGGAAAAAAAAGCTCATGTCTTTTACTTGTATGAGTATTTTCACAATGTTTAAATATAGCTGAATATCTCTATAACTCCATAATTCTTGTATGAACATTAGTGAAGATGAAGGATTTATGTCCAACATGAAAACACACGAGTGTGAAACAAGGACTTTCAGAAAATCTCTACGTACAATGCTGAGGATGCCCTCTAGAGAGCAGTGTTGGCCAAGGGAGGACGGCCTCTGCAGGCCCACAAAGAGAGTATTAACACATTATAAAGTGCAGTTCCCATCAAATTTGAGGATACAGAGGCCATGTGACACAGCAGAAGAAGACTCTTTAAGGTGCAGATAAACCTCAATGTTTGCACCACGGTCCCGTTTTAAACATTCATAACATACATTCATTTTTCATCAGCAGAATTTATGGTTTGTGCTAGAAAAGCTGGGAGGGAATTTTTACTGTGCTTTCTTACCGCAGTGCCTGGTCAAGAGTGAGGTCGGTGAAACTGAAGAAGCTCAGATACTCTTCTGCAACCATGCGGCTGAAGTCATTGCTGCAAACACACAAGCACGTATAAAATAACACGTAAAAAATAACAGAAAAAAAAACTCAACACAGCGAGAAGCACGGCCAGCTTTCAAACAGCAGCTTCATCAGCTGAGTGAATGGCCTCAGTTTTAGCTTGGCACAGTCAACTCGAGTCGACCGAAGGCCAAAATAGAAGAGAAGAATAAAGGAGGAGATTCCTGGGGTGCATCTGTCAGAAAAGGGAGAAAACCCTTTAATCCCAAATTCTTTCTCATCAGCACGAGCAAGCGGCTGACAGGCTGATGAGCTGATTGAGAAGCGCCACGCTGGAAGAGCGGAGATCTGTTAAAACTCTGCACCTCGTGGGCAGAATGTAAAGAGAAATACAGTAAATGAACAGTAAACAGACTGGGCCTGGGAGATTAGCAACTCATTAAATAAAGATAAGATGCAGTAGATGGCAGCTTTTTCAACTAACATGCAAATTAGGGTACATTTCTACATTTCTTTACGCTTTTAGAAGCAGCTGAAGTAATCTCACCCTGAAAGACAGATCCATCCCTTGATAGATAAACCCTCTGAGACCTGATGCTTTCCTGCTATATATATGCATATGTATATATATATATATATATATATATATATATATTTATGTATATGTATATGTATGCATATACATACTATAAATACTGCTAGTGTGTTCCTAACTTGCTGAGGAGCAAAAAAAAGGACTGTAAGCAATGTTTATTAATGTTTATTTAAGAGTTGTGACTATTTTTGATTTAAAAAGGAGCAAATTCAACATATTAAATGTTGAAATCTGATTCTTTTTCTGTTTGTTTGTTAGAACATTCTGTAAAGGACTGTGAGGGTAAATATATGTGCAAAAGTAAAACAAAAACCCTCTTTTAATCCTACATTTTTTTCTTTTTTGTGTAAAAAGAAAAAAAAAGCTTAATCATAGTAGGTCTTAGTATTAGGCAAGCACAACCACAGAACAATAACATATAACTTTGTTTCTTTTTCTCACAAAAATGAAGCCAAAAAGAAAAAAGTAAGCATGTGGGTAATACTAAGTACTCCTTAACTGTCTGAACAGGATTTAGATAGGTCTTTTTGTATAATCAGCATGCGTGCAGACCTGCAGAGAGAAATTAGAACAAAAAGAAAAGATAGCTTGAAATCTCCCCAGGAGTGGAAATACGAGCAAATTTACCCCAAATTCACCCTTAGATCCTGCAGGGCTAACTCAGCATATGTGCCGTCAATGACAGCAGGGTGATGAGACTGAACAGGTGTGTTCAGACAGGTTTGCTAGGAGAAAGCCTCTTATGTCTACAAAAAATTAACGAGACCTCTAAACTTCAACTAAAGGTGGATCATTAACCTACTGAATGATGGGAGAATTTAGAGCCCTTTTCCACTAGTACCTACTCGGCTCTACTCGCCTCGGTCTCACTCGTTTTCCATAACAGCCACCTCGATGTCATGTTCATGGGACTGCGGCCTGAAACGTGGTGACATCTTTATATGTGACAACTCCGGTTACGTATGCGACAACAACAATGGAGGACCTCGACACATCCTTGTTGCACCACAGAGAAGGCTTTCTTGCCATTTTTAGCCGTATCGAAGTTTAGTTGTAAAAAATAAAGTTAGAAAGGTAAAGTAAATCACAGTCGCTGTTGCCGAGTTTTAAATATGGCGGGTGTTAAGGAGTCGCTCTCAACTCATCAGTGATGTCTGGCCAGTCAGTAGCCTGGTAATGTAACATTTTCAGTCCGACTCAGCTCGGGTAGTATGGAGGACCAATGAAAGTGCATGTATAAGTAAAAGGAAAAACATAATATATATATATATATTTGGATGAAAATGCATGTACAGTGAAAAGGAAAAACAAAAAAATATATTCTTGCCTTTATTTTTAATTATGTCAGTTTTGGTCCTCCATAGCTTAGAACTACAACCAAGGAGTAGTGTTGAGCCGAGCTGAGGTACTAGTGGAAAAGGTACATTAGTTCTTTTTGTTTGTTAGTTTGCTTGTTTTTTGTCTGTGTATATATTTGCCTCTATTTTTGGTAAATAAATAATTGAATGGTGCAAAATGTCATGTTGCTCTTCATCTGAGGCTGAACCCGTCCTCGTGCGCAGTCGCATCCCTTCCCCTCTATTTTCTCACGTGGAGGCTGTACGTTACAGCCACATCTGGGGTCAATTTAAAGCTTTGCTGTTTAGTTGTAAAGCATAAATATGGACAACAACTTTAATCAGATAATCTCAGCAAATGACAGTTGCTCTGCTCTCATCTTCCTCCACCTTCATGGATACATTCTCATTCTACCACAAATGCAATGAACATGAAAAAAACAAACAATCCATGAACGCAGCACAGAAGAAAACAACGTCTGCTTTGATCGGGGCAACGCCTCATTTGCATAAATTTAAGCAAAGCTTAACTTAGACATGCTGCTTGGATGATCTGCCGTCCCAAGATGAAGCAATGGAAGCCTCTTTACTTTCCATAGAAAATGAAAGGGAGGTGGGCGATGTAATGGACACCCACGAGACCCACTATGACCTGATGATTTTTATTAAGTTTATGCACAAACGCACACATAGGATTAAAAGAGGGAGCACTAACTTTTGCACATAAGTCCTCATAAGTTCAGAGACTGAATTCTTTGTATAGTAATATAAACAGAACTTCATTTTTGTGATTTTTTTCAGACAATATCTGACAATAATTCCTTGGGAGCTCACTTCTTGCTGAGGTGACGTGACACATCTGACTTCCTGAAGCCATCCAAGTTGAAGAGACGCTTGGCGAGGCGTTTGGCAGCGGCCACGTCGGCGCGGTGGCTGCCGTTGGTGAGGGTGTCACTGCTGCCCAGACCGATCCGGTCGCTGAGGTCCTGGTCCAGGTCTGAGTCTGTGGCCAAACGGACCTTCTCCCTGCTGAGAGGGTTGGTGGGAAGAAGGTGGAAGGACGCAGTAGAGAAAAGGATTAGACACAGGTGGATTAAAAAAAAAAGATTTATGAAAAAGATGGGAACGATGGGAAATGAAGCACATTTATGCTTCATTACCGGGAAGTGGGACAGTTGACAGAAACTTGTTAATAATTGAGATGAACAGTGAAAAAGAGGGTTAAGGGAGGAACAATGAATGATAGTGATATATTTAAACTAATAAGTCTGTTATATCAATAATTCAACAACACAAATTTATGATTTGTCCTTAATCAGAGGTCCAAGGTGCTCTGATGTCAAGCATAATAAAAAAGTCAAAAGGGAACTAAAAAAAGGGGAGAGTAGCTTAAAGAATGATGAATATTTGCTAAATAAAACAGTTTACATGTGATGAGTGAACAGACGATGGAGGTGAAGATGGACGACGTTCAAATTTAGGTGAAATGAATGAAAAAAAAGAGATTTAATATTAGCTTCTTTTTCATACGACGCAATTTCCCAAGACCTTAAAGTAAAGGTCTGTGACACTTTGGTCAAAATACCGTAGCGATACGCTACAAAAGCTCCCTTTCTAACCACATCTTTGCAGCGCTAGTGATGGAAGGCTGCTGAAGGTATGGAGTTGGAAACTTCTTTGCTGTCACAGAGAAAGTGACAACCATCCCACCAGCTCATGCAGTTCCTCCACTGACCACTAGGTGCTGGCTCCAAAACAGAGCAGATCTCCATTGACCTCCATGTTGAAAGAGCCAACTCTGCAGCGCAATTAAGCATCTTTACAGCCTGGTACAAAAATGGATTTTTTTCATCTGGGATGACAATTACATCCATGACAACTGTATGGATGTAAATAAATGTATATTACGCAATAAATGTGACCAATCAGATGGTTGATTGACAGCTAGCCATTGGCTTTGACAGCTTTGTCCCGCCCAAAGCCCAGGAACCATAAACGGTATTTAAAAGAGGAGAAAAAAAAGGGTATGACAGAGCACCCCATACTTAGACTGCAGATTTAGGAGGCCACTAACAAAGCAGGGCTTTGTTGTCTCACTGTCTAAGTTGGTAGTTACTTCAGACAACTAAACATATGCTCTAAGCACAAAGTTTGTTTTCTTTTTTTTTAATAATATCCCATCGTTTCCTAATTAAAACCCCTTCAGTTCAGAAGTTAAAAGCGAGTAACATCTGAATTCATTCATGCATCATCTGTCTCCTATTTATGGTCATTTATGATCCGCTAGAGCCTGTCCCAGCTGTCTTCTGGTGAAAGGCAGGACAGGTCAGCGCCTCAGACAGACAAACAACCACAAATGTTCACAACAGGGATTTAGAACCATCACATAACATGCTGAAATGCATTCCGTTTGGAGTGTGGGAGGACACTGCAGACATGAAAAAGCTCCTCCAAGGACTCAAACCGCAAACCTTAATTATTATATGATAATAAAAATAAACTTTTGCTGAAATGCAGCCACCCGGCTGGTCAGAGCAAACACTATGAGTCCAGCAGTCCACAGATGTACTCCAAAACACTGTTTTGTTTTTAAATTAAAAAAGGTTTCATTTCTCAACATGATTAACAAGCCAAGAAAACGTTCAGTCTCAGGGCTTTGCTTGCCTCATTTACACATCATTACACTGTACATGAGTCAGGAAAATTACAGCGCAGCAAACATTAATTAATGAAACAGGCTCACTGATTATGAAAGTACCAGAGTGTGAGGATCAGCTGTTGTTTTGAACACAGAGGATCCAGATAATGCGCCAACCTGCTGATGCCTGGCAGATGTAATGTTTACCAGGTTAGAAAGCCGCAGCACGTCTCTTTCTGATGTCAGCATAATGTGGGTTTAGTCATAAGTTGAATGGCTCAGTGGACAAATCTGTTTTTGATCTGATGTCCACTCATGATGAAAAGTCAAAGTATTCCAATGGTCAACCTGTGAGAGAGGCAAACGTCTCTCAATATCCTTCACATGTAATAAAAATGGATGGATGGATGAATGAATGGATGGATGGATGGATGTACGGATGGATGGATGGATGGATGGATGGATGGTTGGATGGATGTACGGATGGATGGTTGGATGGATGTACGGATGGATGGATGGTTGGATGGATGATTGCTGTTCATTTGTTCCCCATATTGATCAGTACAGGTTTTCGTAATGGAGCCAATGCAGCCAGGAACCAACCTATTACCTTCTGGTTATGGTGTCCTCTACGCACAGCTGCCTGATGTGAACCATCCCTCTCAAAATAAAATATCTACGATGTCAAGAGAGCTGTTCCCACCAGATATCCCATAAATGTGTCTGAGTTGAAACAGTCCAGCAAATAAGAAACGGTCCAAAGTTGACCCAGAGTCCAAAGGAGGTTTCATCATCTATTAACTCCAAGGATTTACTCACCTTCTTCCACTGACACTGAACAATTAAAGGATACGTTCAACAAAGGCATGATAATAATAGTTTATGTGTTATCGTCTGAAGTATATTGCATTTGTCTTTTATTGCGATTTAGATGACAATCAGATCACATTTTATGGAAAAATAATGCACAAAGTCAGTAAGTTTAAATGTTGCCAAGTCATTTACCTAAAACCCAAAAATATCATCCTACTGCTGGTTCAATAAAGAGATGTGACGGGTTACCTCAATCATTAACAGTTGTCTTCTGGGGGTCATGGATTGCTGAACAAAATACCAAAAAGGGTTTCATGAAAATAATGAAGCTGGATCATTAAAGAGAGAGAGAAAAAAACCCATGCCAACCTCATGGAGGTGATAAATAAGTAAGTATCTGGGGACCATGAACGTCTGTCCTACTTTTCACAACAATCTGTGAACATTTCACTTCAAGGTAGAGCTATCTGAAGATAGGAGTCACTACACACTTCCTTTTTCTGGGATTGCTGACATCAATTCAAAAGTTCCTGCTAATTCTTTTACACAAGTTTTAACTGCAGATATCAGTGATGAATCTATACGGTTTAGAAATACAAGTTCAGAGGACACAAATAATCAGCATCCATCTCTGCTGTCCTGAGCGATAGAGTCAAAGTCTCACACTTTCCAAACAACTGGAGTAAATGAGAAGAGAGTATAGCATCTAAAACGGGGTGAACATTTTCACGTTCCAGGTTTTTAAACATATATTCAAATTTATGTACAACAAACAGGTGACGCAGGCTCCTGGACAGACACTCACCTGTGATAAGACCTTGTGTTTGCCCAGAGTTGTTCCTCTGCAGCTGAAGACGAAGCATGGCAGCAGAAGACAGATGGTGTCTTCACTGCTGCTGCCTGACAGGCACCTCGCCTTCGTCCGCTCACCCTCCTGACCTCAGTTCTCCGTCTTGAGTCGTACCCTGTACTCATCACCCTCCAACCCACGGGCCTAACGCAGAGGAACACCTGTGCTTGCTCCCGAGAGGCTGGCAGAGGTTAACTTCCCTCTGCTCCGTCTTGAATCTGACTGAAACTGCATGAGCTTTCGTGCACTTTCTTTTCCCTTTCTCTGTGTTTGCTGTCATTTGATCTTCACAGCAAGCCTCCTTTTCCCCGAAGCAAAAAGATCTGTTTGTCCTGCAATACCTCTCCGTCTCTATCTTTTCCCCACTGTGTCTATTTGCTGTTGTTTCTCTTCCCTCCTTTCACTCCTCCCTCTCTTCTTCTCCCTCCCCGATCCACTGTGTAAACGCTCACCATCCCCTGCTGACCTTGCATTCAAAGCGTGGCATGAAACTTGGCTTGTGCACAGCCTCAAAATCACCCTCCTACCCCCGTCTACCTTCAGTTCTTTCCCTTTCACTCCCTGCACACACACACACACACACACACACACAGCATGTCCAGCAAATTGCGGTCCACCTCTTTTCTGTTGTGAGCCTTCACACTTCTACAAAGGCAACAAA
This sequence comes from Arrhamphus sclerolepis, assembly GCA_037176975.1. Taxonomy (NCBI): domain Eukaryota; kingdom Metazoa; phylum Chordata; class Actinopteri; order Beloniformes; family Hemiramphidae; genus Arrhamphus; species Arrhamphus sclerolepis. The sequence continues at coordinate 15,932 of JBAMYA010083326.1, read as the reverse complement.
AGATGTGAGGTGTCGGGTTTTAACTCGATATCCACACGGTGTACGCCAGTAAACTGTTTTCTCCACTAAACTGTAACTGCTTGGGGCAAAGAGGGTGGCCTTTTATCACCATCTGAGGCCAAAGTGGAATCTGTTTACAACGCAGTCTTCATCAGGGCCTGCAGCAGCTTTCATAATCATAAGATAACGGCAGCACTGTATTAGGCCGCACCACCTGTTAACGCTGCCTCATCAACAGCCGGCACAATGCCGAGAGGTCCTGAGAGAATTCCCAGTGTCCGCCTCTGCTTTAACAGTATTCCCGCATAACCGAGCCCTCTCTCAGTCCACTGGGCAGCTCCACACAATGAGCCACTGTCTTATGAAAAGGATGAAGTGAGGGGGAGAAGGGGAGGGGGTGGAGGGAGAGTGAAATTCCAGCTTTTATCAAAATATGGCCAAACTTTCAGAGATGTTTGCCTCTTCGCCTCACTCCTGGATTCCACGGAAGCTCAAATCGGCGCGATAAGACCAGTGCTGAGCAAACATTTACCTTCAGCATTTGGTTCTTGTGCAAAGAGTTTAATCAGGAAGTTGAGAAAAATCTAGGAAAACAAGAAGTGATTATGTTGGGGTTTATTTTTCCCCCCTTTTTCCTCAAACATTTCTACATGACTCAGCTGAAACTGGATTCCTCTTTGGGACACACAAACACATCACATTTACTCCACTTAAACACAACTCCACACCGTGATTCTTGTTTTTTAGTGCCATCTAGTGGTCAAAGTACCGTCACTGCAGCCAGTCTGCCTCTGCAGTGCTGCCTCTCCAAGTTAGGGTGACATTCACAAAGTCAGGCTGCCTCACTGTCACATGTGAGTGCTGAGAGACAAAAACACCCTCTCAAGTCTGAGTGTGGCATGTTGCTAGCATGCTCAAAAAAATTATTCAAATGTATGAATAAACAACATGGTGCGGGTGGGGATTTCAAGTTGATAATAATACGTATCATGAATTACATTTGGGTGTTTTTGAGATTCCAACAGTCAAGGTGAGTCCCTCGATGCAGCAGGACCAGCCATCTGCCTCTGCACACATAAACATGTCTACACAACACACTCACACACCCTGACATGATTGCACATACACACCTGCTCATAAGCACCTGCAGTAACAGGTGCATGCACAAACACATGCAGACAAGCCGCACAAATGGAAGCATGCACACACACACACACACACACACACACACACACCCTTCCACAGCCTGTCTGGCAGACAGCGCAGGGACCGCAGGCAGTTTTCTATTGACCTTCACGTCAAGCCTCTCGGCTCCAGAACGGCACTGCAGCACTTCTCTGCACGAGGAAACTGACACAGACAGACGCTCATTCATCTGGAGCCTGACAGCGGTCCATTAGCAGCATTCTGACCTGAGACAGGAAGCAATCAAGAATACATTTACACTGAACTGTCGTCAAGAAGGCTGCACTTTGCAACTGTTTAAGAACAGCTAACAAGCTGATAAAAGCACAGCTTGACTTTCAACATGATGGAAGGTGTGGAGATACTGTTATACCGTGTTTACTCTGATGTACAGACTTCTCTGTTTGTCATGATAAAAAAAGAGAACAAAACAGATGAATATGACAGTGAGGGAGAGAGAACAGACGCTGGCCTGTCACGTTGTAAGCTGCCAACATACATGCAGCTGAGATGATCTGCAAGTTACATCATTTTAATCAGCATTTTCTTAGCTCCTATCAGGCACTTTTATCATGTGTTAAACCTGTTGTTTAAAACTAGTTTAACAAGTTGGCAGTCAGTGAAGCGACAGTTGCAACAACATGTTACAACATTATTATAAAGGCTTGTCATAATACCACAACATTTAGGTTTTTATTGACTGTAACCTTGTACACCTTCTAGTTGGCTTTAAAAATCATAGCTGTTTGGTTATGGTGTTAGCAGTGGAAGGTATGGCCTCACCTGGCCTGACCTGAACCAATGTGCTTCTTGATGTTTGCAGAGAAATAAAAGGAAATAAAAGGTTTCTCTATAATTTTTATGATATGGATAAATAAGGGTTGTGAAAAAAATGTTTCAAAGGCAAATTAACAAACAAACAAACAAATGCAATAAATACAAACAAACAAACAAATAAATAAATTGTAAACTCTAGTCCATTCATTTAATGAAGTCACCTGCATGCTGGGTAAATCATGTGAGAATCTTTTGCCTTCTTTCAGATGAACGTCCTGCTTTGCCTCCTTAAAATTAGTTCACATTTGCTCTGTGATGCTCAAGACATTTTGGAAAAGAGAGAACACAAAAGACTTGGAAGAAAGGAAAGATCTTTCCATCTTCACTACTTTTGAACACATTTCATGGTGTGATTTTAGTGTGAATAGATTTTCTTTTTTCTTTCAGTCGCAACAGAAGACGTGTGCATATTTACACCCCTTCACTTCGTATTTACGCTCAGCATCTCCAAACCCAAGGAGTGCTAATCTGCTCTTTTAAAACTCTCCGCGTGTATACGGAGGAGAAACGACCAGGCCAACCACCAGCAGGTCCCCGCGGAGCTCTGCGAGTCCTGGTTTCAGCTCTGGCAGCACTCAAAATACTGGGAGTGTGTCGCAATATGTGCATTATTTATATTGTTTTATTTTTACCTGTAAAGCACTTTGGTCGACCATAGCTGTTTTTAAACTTGCCATATAATTAAATTTGACCTTGAGAATGTTTGTACAGATTTGGTCAAAATGAATGTAAAGTAATATTAACTATCTTTTGGGTTAGTATAAATTAGACCAGTGAAGCTAAACTAGCTAACTGCAACTGTAGCTGAACTAAAGTGAGCATGCTCAGTGGTGGTTCTAGCCTCATATATCAAAATAACCAGAAAAATAAATCAGAACTTGTACTAGGCAACATCCTTAACAGATTTATGATCTTTATTATTATAATGACATTAAATGTGCTCAAACTCCATACCTTTAAATTGAAAGTGAAAGTGTTCCCTCTGAGCATTGTTTTTTAATCTACTTTATCCATGTTTTACTTGTCTATTGCTCTCATCCTCGTTTTCTTTTATTTTGACAAATTTTAGTCCTGCTTTTATTGTTTTTTATGCATTACTTTGCTCAGTTTTGCAACATGGCACCACAGTAAGAAGGGTAAGAAGGCTTAAAAAGAGGAGACCTAAGGGTGATGTCACGGCGGGTTTGTCCAGCTGTTCTTATACAGTCTGTGGGAAACCAGTTGGCTTTAGTCCAATGAGTCAAACAGATACAGACTTCCTGTGTCATATATTCAAATAATGGATATGTGGACAGAGACGTCCTGGCTGATTACTGTTTGAATTAGTTTCCTTTAGAACTCAGCCTATGGGATTGACTCATCTAGCTAACTAACACTCCATACCACCTGGTGGCAGTAATGCGCCGATGAAGTAAAAGTAGAGTAAGGAGGCAGCAGCAACAGGAAGAAGAAGAAGCAGCACCACGCCCCGGCCCCACCCAGCAGTTTTTAAGGTGTGTTGAACGACCTGGAAGTTTGTGAAAAATTCTGTAGTGATACTCCTGGTAGTGGCCAACAGTCAAAGCCCCGTAAAACTTCCCCAGACACCGACAAACGTAAACTAATGACGCATGGAGTTGTGTTTACAGCTTAGGAATACATCATAATTATGTGAGTAAATGCATACAAGGACTTCCTGCCATGCCAGCTCACCTGGGTAAAGAGAAAGAAGTGCTGATGTACCAGCTGCTCCCCAGATGTGCACCCTCCTTTCTTCTGGGCAGCGTATCATCTGAGCCGCTGCTCAGCCTTTCACTGGAGGGAGCCCGGGTGGAATCCGAGTCCCCTGTGACGGTAAAGACGGAATCGGAGAGACTGGGTCTCTCATCGTGTGCCAGCGGGGCGAAGCTGAGCTGAACGATCTGCCTCGCGCTTTGGCATAGCGGCCCGTGGATGGCGGGGGTGAGTGTCGGCAGATCGAAAGTCAGGACAGTTTGGGTACTGGAGGTCAGCAGCTCCTCGCTGTCCAGGCTGTTGTACGATGTCCCTTTGGCTCGGTGCGACTCCATGATGCTCTCAAAGTGGCGGCTGAAGGTGTCCTCTGCAGCACAGCGGGGACCAGAGACTAGGATGGGGGACTTCAGGGCCGGGTTGTGGTTGTCAAAAAAAGTCTCTGTTGGTCTGGACAGAAAAGACGGTTTTAGCAACAACGTGTCTGCGTCTGTGAATAAAAGCTTAAATGTGAGCGAACCAAGAAAACATCTGTTTTCTGTAACTGTTAATAACATTCATTACCAGGATGAAATTTATTCTCCTGTTTGCTGCAAAGCAGTGAATAATTAATGCAGAAAAGCCTGTTTATGACCGAACTGATTGATCCAGATTTAGATGTAAATGTAGGTCAGAGGAGAATCCTGCTGCACCAAAGTGTTCTTGTTGGTGTTTACAGGCAGCTGACAGTGTGATGCTTTTTATTTTTCACTTTGTTACCTCTTCAGAAGGTGCCCAAACACCTCTGGCTCCTCCTGCGCTGCGTACTGCTGCTTCCTACTGTCTCCTTGCATCCTCACACTTGCCCAGCTCACCATTTCCTCCTCATCCTCCTCATTATCAGCTTCCTCCTCTTCCTCCCCCATCCTTCTCTCGCCTCCCTCTCCCCCATCTGTCCTGGTGTTGGCCAGCACCCCTAGGGGGCTGCTGCCAGTCCCGGAGGTGCCCTGCATGCTGCGGTTACTCCCAAACGCTGAGTCGGCATCATCCTGCTCCGCCAGCAGCACCTCGTCAATGTCTGTCTCACGGTAGCAGCGAAGCGGGATGGCGTCCAAGTCGGTTTCCGAATACTTCAGAGTCCGGCGAATGATGCCGGTTTTTGGGGAAGTCCCGATGATGGCCGGGGGAGGGGTCACCAACTCTACCTCCACATGCTGCACCTCGTGATTGGCAGACGGCAGCGGCAGGGAGGACGGCGGAGTCGGGGTGGGAGACTCACTGGAGTTACCACTAGGGGGAGCTGTGGAGGCTTCAAGCGAATCTTCAGAGACAGACAATTACGAACAATGAGTCGTCTGAAAAATGTGGTTCACATTTGATTGTTGTTCATAATAATAATTAATATTTATGTGATTTGTAACCTTGACAGTTGTGCGTGAAGGTTTCTGAACCCTGAAGTTATCTAAACGCTGTCATATTGTGAAAGAAGTAATGAGAACAGATAAAGAGAAGCTAATGAAGCAAGTGAAACATAAAAGATATTGTACTTGGTCAATCTATAAGTGGCCGTGAGGCTCCAGGAGTACAATTTAAATGCAGAGGTGAAGCTTAATGACAAGAGGTCTGAGTGCTGTTTGCAGAAGTGTGTGATGGCAGAAAACAAAGGAGGTTTCCCAGAAGAAAAGTGCTTGAAAGGTTAGAAAACCATCACTGCTTGAATTACCAGTGAGACAGATGGTTCACAAACTGAGGAAACCCAAGACAACACCCGAAACTACCCAAGAACTAAAATTCCTGATGATGTGCAGGACTGATTACAAGCTACAGCAAACATTTTGTTGCATTTGTTAGCGATATTAATAATTAATAAGCAGTGTTGCTCCAGTTTTACATGCAAGTCTTGGCTGCAAACTTTTAAAACAAAAAATAAAAAGAACCCAGTGTGATCTCCAGATAGTTTGTAAACCATTCCTGCATAACAGGAAGCTGTGGTATCTGAGGTGAAGGTTGGTGGGATGAAAAATGTGTTTTAATCTGCACTGTTGACAGACTTTCTTTACCAAAAACATTTCAGATACAGGTGTGCATATGTGATACAGCTATAGTTACAAGAAAAACACATGTGCAACAATTGGAATTAAGGTTTTCTGTGCTATAAAATGTGATCTGACATTTATCTACACTACAATATGTGCCAAGTATGCATTTTTTGAAATTGCATTCTCAGCGCTGCATACAATTTATCACCAATAGATTCAAATCATTCGTCATCCTGACTGAAGACGTGCTACTTTTTAGTCTTTATTTGCAAAAGATTTTATTCTTTTTTTATTAGCAGCAAGCTTGCCTTTCTGTCTTCAACACTTCTTTATAAAGAATTAATCCAAAGGAATAAAAGGTCCTTAACTCTGGCAAAACATTCAAGAAAAAGAGGCAAAAATAGATGAAGCTCAGCTGAGAGTGCTCTCACGTTTGTCCTGTCTGCTAGCGGCCTCCTCTGCAGGGGTCCCGAATAAGAACTCCCACTTAGCACGTGCAATCCTCTGACAGTGCAGCGAAGGCACGGGAGCTGCACTTCCACTGTCCGTCTGCCAAAGTACACAAAAAATGAAGAATAAAAAGTAAACACACAGACAAACTCATGGTGGGCAGAGTTCAGTGAATAGTTGGCATTCTGCACCTCACTGAAGGGAGTTTGATGGCAGAGATGTCCTCTGGGTATGGAGATATGGAGTTTAGCATAAAGTTAAAGTAAAAATGAAATAAACCCACCACTTTACAACCTCACAGTCAAAAAGAACAAAAATCTCTTGTGCAGTCTGTCTGTTTTAGATTTGCTGGTGTGCTTAGGGTCACAGTCCTGATCATCATCGAGCAGCCAATCAGCTGTCAGACTGCTGGTGTCGCATCTGAATCTTGAATACTTTTCTTTACTGCAGGTAGGGCAGGTGCTGTGGCTACGAGGTAAAGCTAAATCATAACTCTTACACCGCGTTTGACAGTTGCTAAAAAGCCATTCTTGTTCAGTCTTTTTCTGATTGCATCATCATGAAGTTTAACATTTGACGTGCTAATTGACACATACGCAGTCTAGCGTGTAGCTAGACTTGAATTAATCTTATAAGACTGCAAAAATCATAGTGTGAATGTTCTGTGGCACTCAGGTAGGTTTTATTGTTTGAAAATAGCTTTATCAGGCTTGTATAACACTTGTAATACAGAAAAATTGTCAGCAATAAATCTTATTTTGAGCTTGTTGCTGATGTCCTTCCTCCTTCTGCGTTGTGTTTAAGCACCTAACTACTCCAGACCTATTTTTAAGAACTGGTGAGTACATATGCTTTACCTTTATTGTTATGAAGACAAAGCCTTATAAATAAAAGAGTATGCATTTTCTTTTTCACATGATTGCCCATGTTGTTTGTCATTAATTTAATTTGTTCCCAAACAGTGATGTGAAATCAATATTTAGACGTCTGACTCTTGGCAAAGACGTGAATAAATGTCTGTTTCCTCTAAAAAGTCTGACTAGCGTTGTATGAGATGAAGCAGGTATCAGAGCCGCCCAGTGCTCACCTGTATTCCTGAGGTAGCAGCCCCAGTCTCGTTGCTCTGGTGACTGGACTGGCTGGACTCTGGGGACACACACTCTCGGTCCCCCAAGCTCCCCGTCACCCCGCTGGAGCTCCGAGAGGACGACCCTCCCATCGTTCCATTCTGCTCCACATCTGGAAGCTCTGCTGTCCTCCGTGAGCCAGGCTGCTGCTCCGTATTAAACCCCTCTGCCTCGCAGTCCTGCCCTTCTTCATCGCAGCCCTCGTCCTCCTCTGCAGAGTCCAGCGCCACAGGTCCGAGCAAAAGGATCTCTCTCCGCCGCTGCTCGGCCCGTTTATGCTGGGCAGTAGGGCTGAGCGGCCGGCACTGTTTGTTGGATTGTTGACTGGGTGCGTGGTCGGTCCTGGACTCAAATCCTGGTTTGGGACTGTTCTTTGCATGGTTCCCCCACTGCTGCCTGGAAGTCCAGCTTACTGGTGCCTCCTCAACACTTTGACTTACAGAGAGTCTGTGTGCAAGCTCTGAGCAGTCGTCTCTCTGGAAACAGCTCAGGTCTCTCCTCCGATCCAGGTTTGGGGACCAGGAGTCTCCTGTGTACTGTGGAAGTTGATGGCGATGGAGGGTGGGGGTATTTGGTGCTCGGAGTTCAGCTTGGAGGAGCCTGGGATCCCTGATGGGAGAGCTGATCTCAGTGGGAGGATGAGAAGGACGGATGACACGTGAAGGAAGTGCCGGGGAACTCTGAGCAGCTGATAAAACTGAATTGTGATGCTGGAGTTTGTGGAAACACTCCTGCTGGTGCGTGTCATGCTCAGTATGGGAGTTTGTTTCATGCGACTTTGAGTCTTCAGGCTGGTGAGAGTCTGTGCTGTCAGTCTCTGGTGTGTGTTGGTTGTTTAAAGGGATGTTCATCTTAAGCATTTGCTTAAATTGTTGTGCACTTGGAGCTGATTCTCCAGAGTTTGAGCTGCTTATTTGCTTGTCTGAAGCATTGTGCAATGAGGGTGCCCGCGCTTCTGTGAAAGCTGAAGATGCTTTAAAAGCTGCTTCAGCTAACCAGCAGGCGACGTCACGGCCGTGAGCCGGTGAGGAAGATTTGCTTTCACTTAACTGGTTCAAACCCTCCACTCCATTATTGCCAGACTGGAGGATTGCTCCTCGTGGTGATGAGCTCCTTTGAATGTGCCTTTTGGTATCTGGACTTCCAGCCATAACCCTGTAGTCTCCTGGCCAGTGAACAGGACTGTGAGGCTCAGCGCAGGATGAGTGAGGAGGCTTCCCAGACTGTGGAGATAGCTGGTCTGATACTGGGATCTGAGGCACCCTATGAACAGTCTGGCTCCTGTCCGTGATGTGGTCTTTGCGGTTTACACTGATGTTCTGATGCTGAACAGGAGATCCAGCCCAGGACTGGCAGCGTGGCTTTTGGTTATAGCTTGATGATGAAGCATGCTCAAGCGCATGGGCCAGTTTGATCCTTAGCAACGGGGAACCAAACTCCTCCACAGCCCTCTGAGTAGCTGCCCGTCCAATGGGGTCCAAGTGTGGCTGGCGAAGGCCTGGAGAGAACGTCTGCTGGTGGTTTCCTGGAGATCGGAAGGTTAGCTTGGGGCTGGAGCTGATCGATGAACCGGGACTGTCAAACCACGCCGGGTCGCCCAGGCGTTTTTGAAACCTGGAAGGGCTGGATCGCTCCTCTCTGGCTCGTCTGTCACATGCAGAGCTGCGTGAACTCTCCACAGTCTTCACATTGGATTTCTCAACATAACTGAAGGTGACCACAGATCGCTTCCTGTTAGGGGGAGAGTGAGGGACACCAGCCCTTCCAGAAGATGGTGAGGAGTGGACAGGTGAACTCCAGTGCTTGGTGCCTGCAGGTGAACTCTTGGCTTGCTGGAACTGAAACTGAACAGCGTTTGGAGAAGGAGACTGACTTTGCGTGGAGTCCTCAACCTGGTGGTGAACTTCAGAGGACCTGCTGCTCGCAAGCTGAGAGATAAGCTCCGCAGGGCTGTCCTGGACTGGAAGCCCCTGAGTAATCCCCTCTTTACTCTCTCCATTCTGATCTGGGGCAGGCCTCACTTCCACATACAGATGAAGGACTTTTCCAGACTGGGACATGACCTCCTCTCGGCACGTAATGAGGACAGAGAAACAGAAATGGAGCAGGGAAAAGAGTCAGACGGGGCGACCGAGAGGTGTTTTTTTTCTCGTCAAGTTGGATTTAGTTTTTCTGCTGGTGGTGAGTGTCAGTTTATTTTTAGACGGTCTTTCTTCTTCCTCCCAGAGTGTCTGTGTGTGTTGCAGAGACACACAGGCTGTCCAGAGGACAAACGTGCCCATGGGACGCCTCCAGCAGCTCTTTGTTTCTCATACCTGTGAATGAAAGAGAGGAGCTGTTGGTGTGCTCGGATGACGCAAGACACAAACGCACACTCACACAAACAACACAGAGAATGTACAAAAAAGATTAAAAACCACAGATGGCCATTTCCAAAACTGCATAATGTGCTCACGATGCAGCGCACATTTTGTACTGCTACAACAGTCATTGTTAATATGTAATATGACACCGTAAAAGCTCAAAAGCTCTTGACATACAGACTATGAGACCAGGAAGGCCAGGAATTGAACACCAGACCACCTGAATAACGACAGAAAACCCACTCATAACCAGTTAAGACTTTCCATGTCTGCGTGTCAATAACCCTAATTTACATCTTGCAGTCACATTTATTTGGTGAGTAAACCAGGAATAATCAAACACTGTGAAAACACATTCAAGAAGAAATATGGAAATCACTAAACCATGAAATAGGTGGATGAAATCATAAAATCACAGATAAGGCCAAGTTTTATGGTTGAAGATGTAGTAGGTTGAGTGTAAAATCAAATTTAAAAAAAAAAAGGCAAGCCAAGTATTTCCTTGAAAGAAGACTAATCTGAGGCTGGTGGAGTACAGCTTGCTGCCAGCAGCGACAGATTGGTCTGGCCGTATGGAAGCAGCGGGAGAGAATATGAGCGTTGAAAACTGGGAGTCGACAGAACAAAGACGACTTGTCAGTGCGTTGGCACCCGAGATGGGCAAACGGTCCCTCCATTAACCCCAACTCATGCTTCCTCTCTCAAGGAAGCTTAACTCCACCAACATTTTCAGCCTCTTGAGTTGTTTGGTCTGTGATGATTCTTCATTATTCTCTGTATATCTTTTATTTGGTTGTTTGGGACGAGTCTGACCCACCAGTGACGGTCAGCCTCTAACTGGGCATTTCTCACTGTCCCTGTATGTTTTACATCCTCTTCCTTCCTCAACTTTTATTCTGTCACCTTCACATCTCCACGCTAGTGTTCCCACAACTACACACTTTACATGAAGGTCTTTGTCCAGTTGCTGGTGACTCCATGGGGTCCCTTTGTCTGAAATACTGTGAGAAGGACACGCCCTCTTCTTACACCTTGCCTCTAAATGTCAAAGGACATGTTTAAGCAGGCGACACCAGAAGAGGAAGGGTACGTTGGGTCAGCAGATGCAGAGGGCTGTCCACCAATCAGCACATTTGATGTTTGATCCGCATCCTCACGAGATCAGTTTAACCAAAGTATCAATCAAATAATCTAAAGAAAAATTTTTAAAAATGACCTTTAGGTGCAGTGTAACGCTTCACATATGTTTATAAAATGAACTAGTGATGCTGTTATCAGTACATGTCGGTAATCACCTGCACATGCATCAGTATTCTGTGGTTTTTATACAAATTCTCTGAAGCGTCTTATATCCAAACATTACCATCAGTGCCTTAATCAGAATTATGTTTTGGGGTTTTGTTTTATATGACTTTCCATATAGAGAAATGTAAATCGCTCAGATTAAACAGTATTGATTCAGCTTGTTTATTTATTTATTTGTGGTGTGGATGATGTGACAGCACATGTCCACTATCATCAGTGAAACCGCTGCCATATTTGCATAACAACAGTATTACCTGAGGACCTACGGTCATTTGTAGTAATTAGGAGGACTTCTGTGATATTAATCCAGACTGAATGCCGGTCGTTTGTAGAGTAAAAGCTTCACTGCAGGAAACCAACCACGTTAGAGCAAACACAAAGCTCCCAGGATCATTTCAATCCTGCACAAATGAACAACTCAGTCATTTAGGGATTTGGGGGTGCGTGTCATTTTTGTTCATTTTGTTTGTTTTGCCTGTCTGGTGGAATTATACCAGTTGCGATGGATATTAGAGTTAATGATATTTTGGAGGGAAAATTCCAGAGATCTGTTGGCATTTAGCCAAACGTTGAAACAAAAAAGAAGGCCAGAGTTATGGGTAGAGCAACAGAGAGATGAAAGCACAGCAGCAGGTGGTAAATAACATGTTCTGTCTTTAATCTAAGGTTGGCTTATCTAAGGCTACAAACACTATCTGACAGCCCAAATTCTTAACCGTAACAAAAGCTCTGACTAAAATTATTGTTCTGTTCTCCATTATCACATCAGCTTCAGCAAACTGTCACTGAAGTGAATAATCATACACTTCTCCAGATGACATATCTGTGGGTTAATGTCAGTAAACCGCAGTCAAACAAGGGCTTTGGTTATCGCGAGTAAATGTGCTGCATGAAACACAGATATTGGATGCATTTATAATCACCACAGGTACCCAGGTAGTACTGGTGCTGTGTGAGTCGGGCTGTAGGACAAACACAAAAACTTATTTGTTTTTACGTAGTAAGAGTGTGTTTTTCATTTCTTTTTACATCAAACCACCAGTCTACAAAAGGACGGCTGCCTGATTAGTTTTCCTGTACCATCTGGTGGTTGCTTGATGTTTCTATCCTCTGGTAGTTTGTCGAAAACCTTCTCATTAATTTTTTCCTGCGATTGTTGAAGGTCTAAATCTCAAACCAGCCTTTGTCTTATTTTGCCTGTGGACACTAAAATGACACGATCCACATCACATCAACTACACAAATAAGATTCACACATAATTACTACTTTTATTTGTCAGTTTGAAAATCTCGTTGGGACCATTCAGATAGACCCTCAGAGCAACACCAGGAGATCCATTTATATACTGTTTTGTGTTTAAATATAGGTATTTGATATTTTTTATAGGAAACACCTTTCCTACTACTGACAAAAAACACCCAAAGTAACTTTGGACTCCTGTCTTGACGTCTGTTGCAGAATCTACATATAACTTTATGGTACTAAGTCACATAGCGTCATAAAAGCAACGTAACCTCCGCACCTACAGGGGGACCCTCTGAGCTTAAAACTGCAAAAAGTTCCTTTGCGTCGCTTTAAATATGATTTACATAAATGACTCATTTGTACCAAAGGCAATCGTTCAGAGCATGAAACGATACATGTAAAAAATGTAAGACTGGATATGGCGTACAACTGTACAAGCTCTTCTTCATCCTCACGTTCACCTGAAGACAGCTGGCGGCTGCTGTCGTCTGTCTCTTCCACTCATATTCAAGATCCAAACTGTTCGCAAAGCTGTTTCTCCGTGTGGAAGTGCTCATATCAGTGCTCGTCTCTCTCACCTGTCGCTCTGGCAATGATGATGATGAGCATCACATGCTTTTCTAGACAACTGCAGCTCTTCTAATCTGTGGAGGAATTTCATCCTTAAAGGAAGCAGCCAGCAGATGTAGACTGATGCTGCAGTTTCTCTGCTCAGGTGTAGAGACACCTGAGTACCAAGCATCTTTGGGGTGCACTGGGATAGGTGAGTAAATCTGGGTTTTAACAAGCCAGACCTTAAATATGCTGCCTCAGTGAAGCAGCATCAGAGCTACAGTAAAGTAAAGTGTCATGTGAAGTCGAAAGGAGCTAAAGATGTGGAGACTGGATGATAAAAACCAGATAAACTCTGATCTGGACCAGTGATGACACAGTACCCTGAATAACAACACTGCTCAATGAAACCTTTGACTATCTCAAACAAAGCAAAATGGTAGTCAGCTTTTCAGCTGGTAGTAACTTCAAACACCTAAATAAATTAGTTTGTTGTATAACGTTTTCATAATATGCTCAATTTAATAAACACCACGTCAGTTTATGTGGTCAGCTGCTTTCTATTTGAGAGAGCGAATCATAGAAAGCTGTGCTGGCTCTCAGCCAGAGTGATGGGAGTTTAGAGTTACAGGAAGACGTGTGGCACTAAAACAAGCACGAGTGCAGACCTAACAACGCTCCAATAAGACTCACACGGAGACCGTGGCATCGGACAACAGCAGGTATTTCCAGGAAACATCCTTTGAAATAGTTGCAAAGATTTTCTGCTCGTATCAAAATAAACTAGTGACATTTTTCTCCTGATTATAAACAAAATGAAAACATGCATTCAAATAAAGCTAACAATCTTGTCCAACAAGACAGGTTACAAAGGTTTAAAGACTGCACTTACTTTCATTATTTTGAGTGCTGTTTAATATTATAAATAACTATTAATAAATAAAAGGCCATATTGTGCAATAATTCATTTGTGTCACTCTTCTGTTTTCGGAAATGTATTTCCTGCTGTGATGTGTTTCTTTAGGGTTTGATGTTTTGTTGCTGTGTTGTTCTTTTCTTGGATTTGAATGTTTGAAGAAAAAACAAAGTAGGGAACTTTGAGAAAATTTATCAAGTTATCAAGGACGTAATGAAGCTATGGAGGTGATGGTGATGAAAGTGTTTCCTCCTTAGCAAAATATGAAATCTTGGGCCCTGCAGTGCTGCTCCTCCTGACAGACGCCAGCTCTGATGCAACACCTTTACTTTAGCACGAAATACACTAGAAACAGACCACCACATGCTGTCTGCTCAGTCTACATTCCTCCTCTCTGGTCTAAATGTGTCTTACATACAATTTTGGCCGTCTCAGATGGGCAATCGTGGAAGAATTGGGTTATCGTAGCTCAAAAACGGTGTTGGTAGATCTCACAATGAGGCAGGAGCAAAGACCAACCAATTGGAGCACACCACTAAATGACGTAAACATCAGCGCGTCTACACAGCACAGTAGCCTAGCAACAACGGCGCCAGATACAGCGGAGAACCAGGAAGAAAAATGTGCCACTCAAATAAAGAAGAAAGACACTACTTTTAAAAAAAGCACACCAACACCACTACAGCAACGCTAACTTCAGAGTCATCAGTGTATTAGCATGTTAGCATTAACCTGCTAATGACGTGATGACGCTGTGTTTAGATCCTGAAATACAATCAGTTTTATTTCTGTCGTAGCCACGGTTCAGCGTCTGTTCAATAACACATTGTGCATTGTGAATTAATCTTATAAAAGAGTAAAATCGTAAAACATGAACCTGACAGTTCCCTTCTTCCTGGTTCTGTTTCATACTGTTTAGTCCTGGTTCCTGTCCTCAGCTCTCCGTCAGGCCTGGTTTTTCTAGTTTCGTGGATTCTTTTGACGCACATTTATCAATAAAGAACTTTTTTGGTGGATTACTCCTGCTTTCTGTACTTGGGTTCTCTCCACCCTTCGGACGATGACATTATTTGTATCTTTGCCGACTTTCCCTCCTCGCTCACATTATCGTAACTTTGTAAAGTAACATATTAAAATATAAGAGTGGAGAAAAATCAATTCTTCACATTTAATTGATCTTTACAGCCATTTAGATGCTGCTTTCATCTGTTTTACTGCCCCTCTATATTTGGGTGCAGATCTATTCATAGATAACTGTCCAGAAGTGTCACTGACACGTGCAAGTTTATATTTGATAAACATTATCCAGTTATTTAAAAGAACAAATACACTTCTGGGCAAGAAGCCAAAACCTTCTATAACAGTATAACACTACAGGCAAAGATACTTAAAGCAGCACAGAAGACTTTCTTTGATGTTAAAGTTTGCGTTTCAGTTTCATTTGCCAGTCAAAGTAGCTTTGGACTCTCATCACAGGTTTCTCCCATCCAGCACCTACAATGCCGCTTTATATCGCCTGCGTGGGTGGTTGACAGCTGTTCGCACATTATATCATGTGACCAAAACCAGGTAAACAACTTACAGGGGACAAAAAAAACTATAACAACGCACAGGAGTGATGGGACGGTAGATGATTTGCATATGACTTCAACGGTTTATTAGCTTGAAACTCCACAGAAGTCAGTCTGAGCTGAAGAATCCCTCTGGATAGAAGGCGAGACATCTTCAAGAACCATGAAAAACAGAAGTGCATCCATCCATCCATCCATCCACCTTCCTCCGCTTATCTGGAACCGGGTCACGGGGGCAGCAGCCTGAGCAGGGACATCCAGACTTCCCTCTCCCCAGAGTCCTCCTCTAGCTCCTCCGGGAGGATCCCAAGGCGTTCCCAGGTCAGCAGAGCGACATAGTCGCCCCAGCATGTCCTGGGTCTTCCTCTGGGTCTCCTCCCAGAAGTGCAGTTTCCTTGATTTAAGTCTTGGAGGGTTACCACGACCTGGACAACTGGGAGTCCGCACCAGAATGCTGCGATACATCAACAAACATCAGTACGCACCAGTAGTGAAGTATGCAGTTTCAAAAACAACCTGTAGATATTGAGGGAGGTCATGAATAAACCGATTCAGGCATCGTCCTCACTAAAGCAATCAATTCAATTCAATTCAATTTATTTATATAGCGCCTATTTACGACAAGTCATCTCTAGGCGCTTGAGAAACCCAG
>JBAMYA010083318.1:0-22956 GCA_037176975.1 Arrhamphus sclerolepis | reverse complement strand
TGTGTGTGTGTGTGTGTGTGTGTGTGTGTGTGTGTGTGTGTGTGTGTGTGTGTGTGTGTGTGTGTTTGTGTGTGTGTATGTGTGTGTGTGTGTGTGTACGTGCACATACTTGCTCTTCTACAATGAGTCTCATCCCTCATAAACCAGCTGGAGCCCCTCCATACGGAGGCGCTCATATATGACAGGTCTGTGCATCAGAATTCAGTGTAAGAAGCTGTTTGTGTGTGTCAGCAACTCTTGAAAGGCACATTGAGATTTTTTAGGCAGTTGTTTCTATTTCCTACTTTTAGTTTTTTTTAGGGCTGACGATATTCTTCTTATTATGATTATTACCATTATTATAATACTAGAATAGAACAAAGACGGATTTGCATTCCACCCACTGTTGACCTATATCAAAGATCTGTTTGCTTCTCCTACTATCTACATGCCTTTTATATAGTGTATTTTAACACTGAACTCAATTCCTAATATTATTCCTTTATATTTTATTTTTTCTACTTTAAAAGGCTTAAAGCTTAAGTCAAATAGCCAAAAGTCAAATAGTGGCTGAGGCGTCCTTAACATGAAATGCTGACCAGCAGCAAACTGAGATGATGATGTGTTTTTTTGTTTGTTTTTTGATTTATTTTTTTTTCCCCCAACATGTTGCTACTTTTAAATCATTTTGCTAAAATTTTTTATTTTTTTTCATCAAATCATGTGGATGTTGGTAAGCAAGTCTGCGGCTCACCTTCTGCCCACCTCCCAGAACAGTTTTACAGGGACATGACTGTTGGTATGCATCACCAGAAACAACGGAAACCTGCGACAAACATCTACGGGGTTAAAGCACGTCTCAGCCTCAGGTTACGTACTTCAGAGAGGTGCCGAAAAACAGCTGGGTGGCAGCTGGCAAACGATGAAGGTGGAACACTACCGCTGCTGGGTGGTTTGGAGTGGTACTTTACCAAGTCAGTGTGTCCTGCTGGGTCAAATACAAAATTAAAAACTCTCATACAGATATATTGATCACTGTTTCGAGTAAATATGTTCATCTAGCTGTTTAGCTAGCTGTTTGTTTGTTTGTTTGTTTGTTTGCTTTAACTGGATCAGGATCGGTGATCCAGATGAGTGATCAGTATTAGAATTGGTCATTCTCCCCACCATTACTTTCATTTTAATTATCAGTTTGTTATATGGAGACTGTGTTTTTGAAATGTTGTACACAAATGCCCAACTGTGGGAATTTGAATTTAAAAGCAGTTTCTGAGTAGTTTTCATAATATATAATAGTGAATATTGTCTCTCTCAGTGATGCTGAATGGGAGTTCTCTGAACATGTAATTCAGGTTTCAGACTAAAAATATCCTGATGTCACATACATTTCTAGAGAAAGCCTGTCCTGGCCATTGTTATGTGTATGTGTCTTTTTTTTTCTCATGTCACTTTTTAATTTCCACTTTGTGCATTTACTGTTATCTCTTCAAAGGTTAATTGAATTCATATTTTATTTGCTCAAAGAGGGGAAAAAAAAGCTTTTTACCACTTTCAGCCGTCAGAATAAGAAGGAGTCAAGGTGAATTGTATTATGTTCCTTTTCACTGTCACGATAAACCCAAAAATAAGACTTAAGAACAGGGCTGTTGGAGATTGGCAGGCTTACACTTACCAGCGTCTGCATTTTAATTAACCCTCATGAGCCTATTTTGCAAGTCCGTCTGTCACCTTCACCATTCTGAACCCTCGTCTGAATTTGGCAGGCTGGTTTTTGAGAGGATTAAGATAACCTGGGATATGGGTAAAATATGAAAATGTAAGGAAAATCCTTATTTATGAGACTCTGACATCAGGTCTATTGTGATCTGCGGAGGATGTTACTGTGAACCTTTACAGCTAGGTTTATGTATTGTGTGTGTGTGTGTTAACACCTGCTGTGGTATTAGGTTGCAACAGAGATGCAAGAAAAGATGGAAAACAGAGAGGGCAGACTGTAAGAGATGGGATTTATGCTAACATGCTGGTAGAAAGGAAGGATTTGTGTGGTCCTTTGCGAAGACTGATGCCATTAGAAGAGAGCCCACCTTGACAGCCTCTTTCTCTCTCTCATTTCTCTTTTCCTATTCTCTCCTCCCCAGTTTCTATTTACTTTTAACCGAGGTTCTGACTACTCTGTAATCTCTTGGGCCTCACCTCTCATTTATTCTAGTCTACACCTTCACTTCTATCTCTCTAATGTTTTTGAGCCTCCCCCTTTTCTTTTATTCTACTCTAGGCAAAATCGATGCTGTGCGCTAGCATCCGTGGATGTGTTTGTCTTTTTTCCACATGCCACACATCATAAGTGAATTTTCATGCCCCACATGGAAAGCAATGGTGCCCATTGCTACAAATGTGTCTTCTTTTTTTTGTAGAGATAAGAAAAACAACAAATCTCTATTTGCCCATTTCCAATATTCCCCTTTAGTTGTTTTATTTGCTTTTTTCCGCAGACAAAATACATTCTGAAGCAGGGTAACAATTTTGGCATGATCATAAAATGTGCCTTCAGGCATTTCTACTTAAAGAAAGTGTGTCAGTTTGGGATGAATAACTTCTTGCCTGCTGGAACATATAAATCAGTATAGTACTTTTTAAAATGGGAGGCTCTTACCTATCTAAGAAACAGATTATGTAGCTACTGCTTCCCCAAAATGTAATACTTTATAAGCTTACCTAATGCTGTGAGGATGTTTCATTGGTCATGTTTAAAAGTGCTGGTAATTTGGAGCCAAACCAAACCTGTTATTTCCATTCCGGACAGTTCACATTGAACTTAGGTGTTACTGTATCCTAGCTGCACCGACATCTTACAGAAACGAGCGTGGTAGTATGATTTAATAAGTGCAGAAGTTTCATTTTCTTCACATCCATACATCTGACCTTTAGTCTATTTTAGGTGGTGTTGAGGTACCTGGCTGACGTGAGATAAAATGGAGCTGCCGCAGTGACTCTGCTCGCTTGTCAGTAGAAAACTGGCAACAGAAACTCACACACATACACACTTTGTTGACGTTTGTCAGCCTCCTTGTCTATTATATTTCATCATGCTGAGCCAAAGCATGCTAACACGCCAAGGAAAGGCTTTTCCTTGTTCACTCAATCTCGCTGTCAACTACAGGATTTCTTTTTCTTTTTCTTTCTCCTCCATATTATTCACTTTCCCCCATGCTGAAAGAAAATGACCGTGCAAAAACCTTTGGGGTCTGTGGGTCATCAGCAAACTTCTACCCTCATCCAGAGCCGGTTCTGCAAAGATTTTAGCTGAAGGAGGGATCACAGAGAGCAGTCCTCTAAGTCTGAACAGCACATCCCAAAACTCAACATTTAAACTGGAAGCAACTACTAATGTGAAAAAAGGTGTTTTTCTTTGCAGGCCTCTTATCTCCTGTGATGGGCATACAATCTGACCTCGAATAACCCTTGGTTTTTAACTAAATGTTGACATTTATAAGCTGTCTGAAATGGGTTTAGTTTTGGTTTTGGAGTTGGTCTGATGCTCTGGTGGTTCTGTCAACTGTGAAAGCTCTTCACATTAGTTTCCAATAAACTAATATGCTGAGATCAGCCCCCCCAAGAGCGCCTCATTTACTCATGACTTCAGTGACAAGCTGCACTTGAACACACCACCAGGATTTTATCCCGTGAATGGCTGCACCAAAGCATTCATGCCCAAGGTTAAATTAAAATTGAATTTGAAAACTGGTTTGAAATTGGAGCCCAGGACTGAAAATTGAAATTTATTTGAATGGTTTTGCTGGGTGATTATGAAACTTTTGACATGTTTCCTAACTGCTTACGTTTTCAGCTGTCCACTTTACTGTCGATGTGTTCAATGTGTGTGCCAGACATGAATTCATGGTAGGTCTTCATCAAGAACTCTTCTCTCTCTTCACAGCGAAGAAGACATGTGCCACCACAGACTTTACCTGCAAGAATGGTCAGTGTCTTCCTGCAAGGTGGCGCTGTGATGGAGATGCAGAATGTGCAGACGGTTCAGATGAGGCTGATGCAATCTGCAGTAAGTAGGAGCGCAGTCACGCTGCACGACAGACGGATGAACTCACACGACACATGTTGGTGAACTGTGCCACATAAAAAAAAAAAACAACAAACGTCAAACAGCAGATGGAAGGACATGAACACGCAGATAGTAGGTTAGCACATGCATGCACATGCAAATTTTACATGTGTTGCACGACTTAAGAGCTGAGTGTTCCATAAGTGTGTGTGTGCGGAGACATCTGTGCATGCTTTGAGTTAAACACATGTACTTGTGTTTTCTCAAAAGCGTCCACACCAAGATTATAAGTTGCTGTGATTCACGTGTTGTCAAAAGTAGTAGAGAAGTAGTAGTAGTAGTAGTAGTAGTAGTGGTAGTAGTAGTAGTAGTAATAGTAGTAGTGGTAGGGAAAATGTTTATCAGAGAGCGAGGAACCAGACTGATTTCACAGCAGGTAATTTTCAGTGGATGGGTTTGACTGACTTGGTAAATCAGGCCAAGATAAAGAAGACAAATGGTCGCTCTTAACAATCCTGTAAATTAGGTAAATACAGCCTCAGATCAACAAGAAAAAAACACATATTAAATTGTGCAAAGCTATAAAGCAGAACCAGCATTCAACAGCCTGTAGAACCCTGGAAGAACAGACTTAATCACTCTGCTCAGCATCCCTGATGCTATCAGGCTAGCAAAGAGATTAGTAATTAAACTAGTAGAGCGTACAGCGCATCTGCTGTGGTTCACTTAATTATGCCACTGCATGTGATTGGGTTCACATTTTTATTTTAATTTATTTATTTAGTTATTTAGTTATTTTTTAAAGAAAATGAAACAAAATCGAAGTAGCCAAATCAAACCTTAGCAAAATCTGCTATTGGTGCATTTCTGGTCTTTACTCTTTTTAAGCTCATCCTTTTCTCCTCTAACTGTTCCGACAACAAAGGATGGAGAGCTGTTTAACAGGAATTAACTGTAATCGGCATTTGGTTGGTACTTTAAAAAGACCACTGGCAGGTTAGTCAACACCAGGATAAAGCAGTCTGAGTAGGATCCAGTCATTACAAAAACTATTCATTTGTTTTTCCAAACCACTCCAAGGCCTTTTCTTTTCCACACTTCTGCCTTATCAGAAAAGTTTTCATATTCGCTGTAACTACAGGCAAGCGTTTATTCCCAATTCTTGTTGAGATGAGTCTCTACAAGTTGATCAAAGACTGCTTTGAAGATTTGAAGGGAAAAGTCTGATTGGCATCGGCCAAGAACGTGTGTGGGTGCACAAATGTGCGCCGGTATAATTGTGTGTGTGTACAGCCGGAGTCAATATCTGTAATTAGTATTCATTGCAAGGTGAATCTGTAAGTCATTTCGTCAGATCAGTGGAGTTGTGGTTAAATCTCATTATATCCAATCAAAGTCAGACGCCATGAGAGCTTCTCTAACTTTGTCATCCACAGCTAGTTTTTTGTGATTTTCTGTCTGCAAACAAAATAATAAATAAATTTCACATGCATTAGGTGAGTATAATGAGAAGTCTGTATTATGAAATCAAATGGGCAAATCTTGAGAAGAAATGAGTGAACTGTGTGCTTTTTGACTAATCTAGTGAAGGAAATGTCTGGAAAATAAGTCAAACGTGTTTTATATTCAGGACTGCTGAGGTGACGCTAAACAATTCACAATTTTGTTGTCGTGTCTACATCGCTCTCACCTCATGCAGAGGAAACAGTTAAGGGCTTTCAAACAATGCAGACAAGTTGGGGTGAAATCCCCCAAACAGACAACAGCAGAGAGGAATAGAAGACTCGAATCAAGGCGTCCTTTTCCTTCTTTTATTCCTTTTTTTTTTTTTTTAAATCTTGAAGGTGTCTCACCTTCCATCCAGAAGCCCTTCAGACTAAAACTGGTTGACCCCAAAGACAAAACACCCACACAATAATCTCATGACACATCACAGGAAAGCCAGCTCATTGGGTCAAGATTTAGCAGTCCACCCGCATCTCAAGGATGTTCGATGTTCAATGTTTGACATCTTTGTTAAACAGGAAGAAATCCATCATTTCCCAGGGGGTGGGGGGGCTGAGGGTCCACCAATCCAACATTTACAGTGGAACCTCTCCTACCCAGGCACATTCTCACCTTGATTGATGTGAACAGAATCCAATAAATAATTTGCAGGAGACAAAAGCCTCTAATTAGCCACTGGAGCGATGTGAGAGCCACTGATTTCCATGCAGCCCTAATAGTTTATGAAGTTGAAACTTCAACCACTCACTTTGACCTGAGGAACGGAATGAGCTCTAATTATGTAGAAACGTTTTTTTTCTACAAATTCTGGACATTTTTTTCTTCTTTTTTGACAAATACTGAATTAAAAAAAAAACAGCAACAGCTAGGGCTGGGTATCAAAAATCAATACTTTTCCTGTATCGACTGAATTACATCGATATCATCAAGTACCAAATGCTGCTGTGTCATTCCTTACCTGTTCTGTAAACAACTGGTGAAGCAGCAAAGACGTGATTGGACAGGTCAGACGTAAAACCTGGACTGGAGGAGTATCTGTTTTTGGTCTTTTTTCGGGAGTGAACTGAACTTTTCATAAACTGAAATTGGACAGGTTTGTGATTGTGGGATTTTCTGTGAAAAAATGAATTGATCAGTTCCTTTGAAATTGTCTGCTTGCACTGCTTTTTAAAACAGTTAGGCAGGTTTTTTTTTTTTTTACCTTGCAACAATGAAAAGCTCACTAAAAGTTCACATCAAACAAAGTAAGAAGGTTGTATTATCCCTCTACCAGCCCACCACCCTCCAACACTTTCTTGGCTCCCTCCTCTTCGCTATATGTCATCCACTTTCTGATCTGACTTCAGTTTAAGTAATGCCTCTGATAGAACTGATTGCCCTGGGAGAGAATCGATGGGCTGATCCCAGAGACTTCTGGTCGACTGTTGATTAACTATGGACCTCCAATGATGGCTCTGAAACCACACTTACAAGCGTGCGTGCTCGCACGCCTTGTTGCAGTGTGTAATTACACTTTGGAAAATGAAGCCAGGCCTTGAGGGGATTCTGAAGAAAATGTCCAATCAGACAAGTGGCAGTTGATGCACGAGGGTGTGCATGTCGGTACCCGCCGTGGTGCAGCATTTTAAGTGCAGACATCATTACTGAATAGAAGCTGCATCATCAGTGATCACAGAGCGTCAGGAAGGTGACTGAAATGCATTCCTGTTAAAATAAATAAATAAATAAATAGTTGTGAGGTTTTTGGAAAATGTAGAAATTGTCTCAAGTTCCATCCCTTTTCTTTCAAAATGCATTTAGACTAACTTAAAACATAGAATATAGAATCTCATACAATGTTAACATTGCGAAGTCATCCATTTAGTGTGTAGCAGTTTGAGTGGAGCTGTGATGACTCTCAGGTATTATTCATAACCTATTTATATACCAGCGATGAAAGTGAAGCCTTCTCACCGTCCAGTTCTGCCAGTTTACATAAAAGTTACTGAACACCAGCCATCCTCACCTTATCCGTACTTTGAAGATAGAAAACACTCTCTACAGTACTTCCTGTCATGTTTTAAAGCTTTGTATATTATTAAAAAAATGTTTAAACTTCATAATATTAGGAGGGTGAAGTGGATATTTTATATTCATAAGATAAAAGTCTTGTAAATAATCTATTCTAAGTCTACTCAGGCACATCTCACACTTGGAGGCATGCAGATGAAGGCTGCACTGAAATACCTCTAAACCCCTCATCCAGCTGCGGAGGGAAACCAGATTAGCACAAAGGAGAATTTTGATAACTATTGAAGCCAAATAATCCCTTCTCATTGTTCATGGTTGAGTAGTATTGCAAGATAAAACTGAGAGGACAATGGTTTCACTGTTTCCTCTGCTTCTACCATTATCAAATCAAATCAGTTGTTTGAGTTTGTTTTTTTTAAATGTTTGATTCTGTCATAAGCTTTAAACATAGTTTTGGGTGTTATTTTATTTGTAGAGTCAAAATTAAATTAAATATTCTGAATATATGCATTTTAATGACTCCTGGTGGTTAAATACTTTCAATGATCGTCTCATTATGCAGTTTTTTTTGTTTTTTTTTTGTTTTTTTTTTGATCAAGTCACCAAGAGCCCCCAAGGCTTATGCAGTTTTATTCCAGCTGATAGAATCTAGTCATCTAAAGAGAAAAGCTATCAAAGTAGTGACTCTCATCACAGCAGTACTTTTAAACATTTGATTTATGGAGTTTATATCCAGACAGTGCTGGCATCTTCAAGTTCTTTTTCATTTGGTAGTTCTTACTTTACTGAGGAGAAATCCAAAGAAAAGTTTAAAAGATTTAAAAATTGAACAGTGAGATAGTTGGTGGGTCGCTGCTATTTTTCTTGGTACCACTTAATCAAGCAGGTATTGCAGCTCCAATCTCATTGACACGCTGTTGTTTGAAGTGGTTAAATAATGCTCAGTTCAGCCTTATAATCTCCCGTCTGGAGTAGCTTTGCACCCAGCAAGACTCTTAAAAGCCTGTGATTATTTCTGAAGGGCAAAGACTGAGAATCACCAGGAGAGGCTCTTCCTGAAAATGAGCAGATTTGGCCTAAGTGTTTTTTGATTGGTTGAATTCCTGGAGGCTTGTCGCCGGGCGGAGCTAATGGCTCACGAACGCTCACAGCTCCTTTTTCCAGTCTGACACACATGTTTAACATAGAATTATATTATTAATACAGTGTTTTTTCTTTAATAATTGGTTGAAAATCCTTTGCGGTCAAATCCTTCCATACACATTTAAATTCAGGATATGGAAGTGGACGGCATGATGAACCAGACCAATAAAAACTGAATGTTGTTTCATCATACAGGATGTACTGCACTGCTCGCTGGGAAGTAGAGCCTACCCAAATGCTACAAAAATCGTATCCACAAAGTGGCAGCACCAGTTGGAACAGGTTGTTGCTGCTGCATTTAGGACTTTTAGAAGACACAAAAACTTTGGGTTTTGAACCCAACAATGCAAAACACCGACTCAGAAAGTACTGATATGGGGAGGACAAAATAGGAAAGAATGTCAACGTGCTGAAACTCAGAAGAAATTCCTGGCTATGTTCCTGTCATTTCAGCAAGGAAAAGATCACTGACAGCGACGTGAGTGGTGATTCTGTCTGGAATAGCTGGAGGAAGCCAGAGCGCAGAAAGCCACAGACCAGTGGGTCTGCGAAGCACCGGAAGAGTGTCAGTTCTGCCCAAGCGGCAACCGTTCCACTTCTGGGTTGAAGGTCACCCAGGAAATACGCTACGCTTAGTTATTGTTCCTGGCTAGGACCACTAATTGCTGGCTCCAAAACAGAGCAAATCCCATTTGACTCCCATGTTTTAAAAAGTGCCACCTTTGCAGCAGAACTAAACGCATTTACAGCCTGGTACACAAATCGGTTTTGGTCTCTATAGTTAGCTTTCACATGACAACTGGAGGAGTACAACTGACCAATCAGATGCCCAGATTCATTTGACATTTGAATAAGAGCTAACCATTGGCTTGACAGCTTTGTCCCGCATCTTCGCAGCATGGTGCCATGCAGTTCAAAGAAAAATGGACTTAAAAGTCTTTCTTTACAAATTTATGGGTCACATGACTGGATGCTGTCTCCATGTATATACGTGTACACACATATGTACACACACATATATGGTTCTGCCCCATTACACATTACAAGTTTCCGCGGTACTTGGGTCCCCTTAGTTAGTTTTGGTGCAAAAGAAGAAAAGAATACAACTGGTATTTCTACTACAAAAGTGGAGCATCTCTGAGGAGTTTACCAGTGACAGACAGTCAAACCACTACTGGGTGGGTCTCTGTGGAAATAGAGATACAATGATGGCTAATTAAGGGAGAATTAAGAAAGAATCTGGGTTTTATCCTTTATGCTGTACCCAACATAATAATATAGCATCTAATTTTTAATTTGAGTGTCTGTTGCTGCCAAGGCCAGCTGTCCTTTGGTTACAGCTCAAGTTGAAGCCTGAGCTAGCATCCCTCCCTCTTCATCTCCATCTCTGTCGCTGCTATCATCAGTTCCACCTGCCCCTGTGTAGCGTTGTGGCTTTGCCTTTGTCTGTGTGTGCTGAGACAGTACGCGGGTCAGCATATTACAGCAGGGAGGCAGGAGATTGTGCAAGTTAATTATTTTGGAATACGAGCGGGAAGGAGCCAGCGTGTTGCATTGTCGGACGGCTTCAATTTCATGCTTGAGGCAGCGGCAGTCCCAGCCATAATTTCCCAGGTGGCCTGTCTCTCTTTCGCTCTACCTGCATCTGTCCTCCTTGCTCTTTCAGCCTGGTAGAAAATCAGTGACCCTGTCATCAAAAGACACCAATAACTGCACTAATATACACATTTAGGAAAAAAGAGGGGAAAAAGAAATCACAGCCCTTCATACAGCTATGATGGTTTTGATGTGTATGTTTGAGAAGTCTGAGGTCACTTTCTGTGTTATTTTACCTCTAGGAGACCACATGCAGCATATGGTCGCTACAGTTCTCGTGCTTAGAGAATGCCTAAGGGTCTGAATGTGTTAATGATAAGCCACTGTTGCCTGGAGCGAAATTTCAGCCCCAAATGTACACACCTACACAACTGCTCAAACGCAAACACACTTATCTCTGCTCCTACTGTTTGGTCATTCACATTCACCTCGTCCACAAGCCTCCTGGAATAAAACCAAAAGCATCCAAGAGCAAATAGCTACTTCAGGGTTCATTTAATTAGCAGATCATAATCAGAGTTATTGTCTGAACAACAGGAGGTCAAAACAATACAGAGAATGTATTTATTTAGGTGGCTCATAAATCATTTTTATTTGGTGAATCCACTTGTGAAGATATGATATGAAGAAGATCTTTGAGGTCACTGATCAGCAAGGGTCCATCTGCATGATGCATGAACCTGGATTAAACTCCCTTCTAGGTTAAAAAGAAAAAAAAAAAGAAAAAAGCAAAATATGAGCAGAGGAGCAATGTGGATGGTTGTTATAATGTATGTGGATAATTGTTTTTAGGAGAGACTTTGCACCTCTGCATTGATTCCCCGAATGAGTGCAAGGACTGTATATGCTGCCCATGCATGGGACGCTTTAAGTTGACCCAAAATAAGTATGTACAGAAAGCCATACTTGTCACTATGCTTCCAACAGGTTCATGTTACAGATGTGGCCACCGCGAACTGACCCCGTTTCCAGAAGAGAAAATAGGGTCACTTCTGCAGTGACTGTAGTGAATGATCTAGCTGCACTGTTGGAGAAACACGCAATAAAAAGTTATCAGATTATATATCGCCATAGATATCTCTATCTCAGATGTCCCTCTGTCCCTCTCTGTCACATTTAATGTGGGGTGAGGTCCCAAATGCAGGAAAGCAGGAGGCAGGAGTAGTCCAACAAAGTAATTTATTTTGGTGACTGATAAAAATCCAAAAAGAAACCAACAAAAATCTGAAACAAGACAGATACCAAAAACAAAACCAGACCTAGAACCAAGAATCCAGGAATCAGAACAAGACAGAGGGCAGAACAAAATCAAGAGGAAAAAAGACCTAGATCGTAACAAAGTAATAAAAGACCAAACAAAATCCAAAATCCTGGCAGTATTTACATCACATTCTAACTGGGACCATTTCACCTGTGATGTGTGGGGAAAAAAAATCCACTTATTTTACCTCTGTGCTCTGCAACGCTGCCTACCAGCATGCTGAACCCTTTGGCAAACAAAGGACAAGTTGCATCATCTGAAAGAGCCATAAGGATGCAACCAGTATATCCTAGGAAGATTTGCATAAACATGCAGGAATACCCCCACACCTGCTGTAACCATACGTCTCATAGATATTCACAATCATTCATTTAAAGAACAAAGCAGACTTCCCTTAGTGCACTATCAAGTCTTCATTAAAACTGGCCAGAGTCAGCATGATCAGTGCTTTGGAGTTCTGAGGTTGCCATTTTCCTTAAAAAAAAACATAAATAGCAGAACAGAAGGGGGTGCAGTCTTGGTTGAAGTCAGTGGTCTTTGAGCAGATGTGTCTTGTTGAGATAAGTGTGGTCCAGGTGGACTTCAGGCTTGAATTTCATGTTTATTTGTGGAAAGGCTGGAATGACTTTATAACCTGCGCGTGCATGTTCAGTATTAAAACAATCCAGCATGAACCTTTGTTATATATACCGGACTGACTAATCTGACTGGGAAAAATCTCTATGTAACAGTTAAGAAGTTCTTGTAACCAAACAAATCACTTGTTAATTCTTCAAAAGCATCTTACGTGACTGGTTGTACCTTGTGAGAACAGTTTGTGGTAAGGGTTCTTTTTTTCTGTAAAATCTATTTAATCTAATCTTAACAAGAGCGATTTACATTCCAGTACAGTACAGGGTTTCTGCAAAGAGATATAGACATTCTTTTTCAAGGCTTTCGTGAAGTTATGACTGTATTTATGAGTGTAACAAAGACAGCATTATTTATGACTTTCAGGATTCAGTTTGATTGATTTATTTAGAAATATGCTGTTAAATGTATTAAAGGTCTCATAAAGTTCAAATCCAGTTTTGTGTCAGCATAATTAAATAAGGATAGCTTGCCATGTCAAATAGATGTGCAGTGAACCTCAAATCCTGTTGTCACCTCTTTCATATGTAAATTTCATAACTTATATATTCAGCTGAAACACGATCCAATCTGAAAACCTGGAAAGGGTTTTGTGACACTTTAAATGGACTCTTTGGATCCTCCTCCAGCATCAACAAAGACCAGACCACTTTCTGCACTTTCACTCATTAATTGTAATCGAGGTATTGATTTAAGGTCTCATCGCTCAGCCCTGTTACAGAGGCATAACAAGAGCCACAAGTTTAAAAGACAAACGTGCTGAAGACTGAAGGGAAGTAGCGAAAAAGCAGCAGGTGGTCATCAGAGCAAGAATGAAAAATCACAGAAGACAAACTTCTCAAGGAGATATGCAACATGTCTTTGCGGGAAAAGCAGAGTCTCAGTTTCAGAAATCTGATCAAGAGACGGTTTCCCGCTATGCATGACCCCGTCATCCTCTCATTCCCACAGAAAATGGAATTGCAGCCAATTTTAATATTGTTTTCTTTTATCTTATACCCAAGTTTGATACGAGTAGATGTTCACCGTGTCAGAGTTCACTAACCGTAGGAGTCCAAATCTTTCCAGTCTGTTATATGAACCACAAACAGAAGAGCAAAGAAAGGAACAGATTTTTTTTGTGGTATAAATTGCCAGAATATCTACTAATTCACCTGGTAAAATATAAAACATTATGAGCATTATACTGCTGACGAGTTTGGCAATGCTGACTGTATAAAACATCAGGGAAAAGCTTGATAAATGTAGTGAAAAGTAGGTTAAAGTGTATAATTTAAAGGCAGGGTAAGTGATTCTACATGATTTTTTTATTCCAGAAAAAAAAAATCACATTCATTGAGTAAACTTTACAAAAAAGATAAACTTCTGGTCATCTAACACAACTCTGGTTCTGCATAATGCAAACAGGCAGCGTGGGTGGAGCCTGCCCCCCCAAAGCATAGCAAACTCTGCTCCAGCCAATCACCAACAGGACGAGCTTTGGTGCTCATCAAGTAAGGGAGGGTGGAGAAACTTCATGATGATGAATCTTTTCTTAGGGAGCGCTGGAAGGAGGAGAAAGGATGAAATCGCTCCCCATGTTCTGCTGATGTGGTGTCATCCAGAAACCACTTACCCCATCTTTAACAGAGCAACAGATGTTTGATGTGACATTACATAGCACATAGTTCTCTCTGAAAACATGAGAAGCTTTATGAGTCAACCATACTTGCTCCCCACAGTTGGACTGTTTGTGATTTAATCTCGAAGCCCAACTCCCTTTCTCCCTGTCCGTTCTTTTGTCTGCCTCTTTTTCTACAGCCTCTCATTAGTATCGATAAAACATGCGCCTTTGGCAGTGTTTTTCTTTGTTTCAGCACTCAATGTGTCGTCTACCAAACAACAATTTACACAGCCCCACTGGAAACGCGGGACAATTTCCTATGAGAGCACGGGTGTCGCGCTGTATTTCTTCCCCCATGGCACTAGCTGACGCCTCGTCTGGACTGTACTAATGTCTCCACATTTAAGAAGCCCGTCTGCTGTCTCCTGGATAAACAGCGAGGGGACAAATGCGGGGAGAGACAGCAGAAAGGAGTGAGAGAAAGGCAATCATCTGAAAGACACGAGTTTCAGAATGCCAGTTGACTTGATTCACATTTTTCATCCAGTCTGTTTAGAAACAATTTTATTTCTAAACAGACTTTGATTTTGAGTAATTTTTTTGGTACCTGCTTCTGACCTTGCAAACTAAGCTTTGATATTAGTGCTACATGCCTCTGTTTGTCTCTTAGCAGCTTTTCAAAATGTTACTATGGACTTTTTTTATGTTACAATCCTGCTGCTTCTATGAAATTACGTCATTTTCTTCTCTTTTTTTTCCTTCGACTTTGCTCTTTCTCTCTCCGTTGTAATTCCCCCGTCTCCCATCCTCAGGGCTGCAATAATTGGAGATCAGCGTTCCAATGAAAGGCACTAATCAACACTAACCTTCATTTAAATTGTAATCTGATATTAACCACATACGCCCTCTCTGTAAATTGGATTTCACATCTGAAGGACAACACCGGGTGAAGTTGATGTACCACTCAGGTACATGGTCTTCTTTTATTTATTTTCCTAACTTGACAGCTCCCACAACACAGTGGGAGTTTCATATTTGTTCTTGAAGCTTGTCCGAGGGTAAATACAATTTTGACATTTTCTTTTTTTGTGCTGTGTCTAGTATTGTATAAGGATGGCACAAAAGTCAGCCAAAATATAGTGTGTATTTAGACTTTATGATTCCCCAAAATACTTTGCTTCTTGATTATTTACTTATTGAGATTCCAAATAAATGTGAAAACATTGTGGATTGAAAATTTCCTGAAGTTAACTTTACATTTTCTAATGTCTCATTGTGTTATTTAAAATATTTAAAACACAGCACATAGCTAAGTTGACAGTGAAAATCTTTTAATCTGAGATCCTGCAACTTTCCTTTTGGCTTTTGTTCACCAGGTTTCCATTTATTTTTAGGATTTAAGTATTTTTTTAGTTCTCAGTTGTCGATCTTGTAATTGACTTTCTGATAAACGGTTTCAGCTCTCATATGGACTCTGCAGGACAGTTTGAAGCACAGACAGTTTTCTTACTTCTGAATCCTCATCAGACGCTAACGGAAAGCTGGTGTTCCCAGTCAGGAATTGTGAACAGTCCATGAATCGATGATGTTTGAACCGTTCACCTTTACCCTTGAGATGCCGTGTCCTGATGTTTCTAACGGGTACACTCTCAGTCAGAATACATTATAGGACTAAATTTGATTTAAACAAGCCTTTAAAATTATTGTTATTGCTTTGAGAGAGTTTAATGAACATTATGATGATTTGACCCACTGCTCAAACCTTTGCCTGTAAAAAGTCCTCATATATAAGCTGAATGATTGTCTGATCCATCCATTTCTGGTTTGGCATGCTCAGAGAATGTAACTATTACTGGTACAACGCTAAAAGACAACTATTTCAGTCACTGCAGTTCCTGAAACTAGTGAGCTGCTCATCTTATCTGAATGAAACCACAGAGCCTAAAACTTAACATTTAGCACTTAACATTCTTCTATACATTTATGCAGTTTTATTCATTGCTCATAAAGTCAAATTAATTAAGAGAAGGATGAAGATACAATGCCCTGGACCTGAGTGATGTTAAAGTTAGTAATGTGGCGTAAACTTAATTGTTTCAAATTAAGAGAATAAAATTTTATACTCCTTTTTGTATAAACAGACTGTGGCACATGAAAGGCCAAGTACATGGTTGTGTATTGATTCAAGGGATGCCCTGGCCCTGCTTTTACTGCCCGGGGTAGCCGAACGATAAAGGTTTATTGTTCTCAAGCAGGCAATCTCCAATTTATGGAGCAACCTCATGACTAAAATTTTCACTTTAATTATCCTATTTCACAGACAATCAGCTCTTATGGACCCCCTGTAAGTCAGACTTAATTAATGATATGTCCAGCTTGAATAATAATAAATAAAATATCCTTTCATGCATCCATTCCTCACAGGAACTGACTGGCTCCACACATTCCAAATAAATAGTTAAACCTATTTGGAGTGTGAATACCTTAAATTAATTTTGTAACCTAGAAAGTGTGTAGAAATTCTCACAAGCTACAGATAGAGATTCTCAGATAATAAAGGTGCAAACAACCGTGGTACTTTTTTTTTTTGAATTATATGACTTGCAGGCTTTATTAGTATTCACAGCATTGCCGAGTATTTGGGAATTCATCACGTAGCACTGAAGTTCTGTAGGTGTTTGCATAAAAAAATGCTAAAGCAGGAAACGTCATCAATCACCGCTGTGCGGCATGGGGTGCAGGGGAATTCTTTGTGTCTTTAAATACTCTAAATTCATACAACTGTTGTCCTTATTGCACATGCAGCGTAAGGAATCCGTTCATCCCCATTCATCATGTGCCACATTATCACATGTCCTCCCACAAGTGTTTGTTTTGATGCTGTTTGTCACTGTGACAGACAGTGACTTAAAGTTGACTTGTGCTACTTGGCTTCAGACACACATCTCATAATAAATAAATTATCTCAGCGTTAGCTTCTCAGGTTCTGAGTTTTCTCAATCAATCACCTGAGAGGCTAACTTTGATGCAAGGCAGGCACTTGGGCGGTGGATGTGCTGCCGGCCTGCAATGCTCCCTCCTTCCTTGTGAAGGGAAAGTAAGAAAGTAGTTAATCAAAAGTTCATTAACATACAGCTCCTTCCTCAGTCCACCCCTGTACTCTGCTCATAATAGACACTCAGACAGGCCGTGTGAGGGGAATAACAAGTCCTGCAGTTGTGGACCAGAATCAAGAACCAGCGTCTCACCCCGTCTTTCAAATGACAATATCAACTACCAAATAACAAGAACATTAAAAGGTACTTTTAGGAATGAGCGTGGCACACAAGTTGGATCTAAATGTAGAAATCTTCACAAGTCTTATTGAGAGATATTTACTTGTACATTAAATGTTTTTCCACCCATAAAATGAGGATACAAAATATAACTGATTAAATATATTAACTGGTAACAGGGGAGAGTTAATTCAGCCTGCTTCACTTCTTTTTTTTCAGCTTTAATAAAGTAATCTTTATGATACCGACACTGTTCATGAAACTGAATTCACTGCTTTCCAGGATTTACATTCAGATGTTTTATGAAAAGCATTCAATAAATGCTTTAGGCGGTTTAATATATTCAATACAGTCATGGAACTATTAGTATAATGTTGTTTGTGTGTGTGTGTGTGTGTGTGTGTTTGTTACAATGATGATTTTGATGGATTTTTGTGTGTTGTTTCAGTGCTCTAATGGGTCAGACTGAAAAACCGGGGGGGGGGGAGTACTTGTCTATGTTACATAAACAGAAGTTGACCTCATCGGGTGCATTTGCGTTGATGCATCCTGGGTCTATTCACTGACTGCACACAGCTCGTTTTGACCCTGTTTCACACTCATTCGTTAATGCATACACCCACCCACCTGGGAGCTGCTGTGTCGGGCCACCACCACTTACTGCTCACCAGCAAACTGCTTCACTGGAGTGATGCTGGTATTGCTTCTTCTTCTGTTGTTTGTTCCAAGCCTTGGCACGAAGCAAACGTAGCAAACGCTAACAGCCCAGTGTTTGTCTCTGTGCCACAAGGGATTTATACCTCTTGAAATATTAATTTGGTACAAAGTATTGAGAATTGTAGTTTCTGTTAAAGTGCCCATGACTGGCAGCTAAGAGGAGGATTTAAAGCTTTTAGTCATTTTGTGTATTGTGAAGTGCTACCGCTAAATATTCTGTGCTCTCGTGTTTACAATAGACTTATGTGCTTGTGGAAGGGTAGAAACTGCATTTTGATCCTTTTATGTTGGTTTTGTAAAGATGCATTCTTTACCACACTTTCCTAAGTAAGATATCATCGGATAATATTGCCAATCTGGCAGCTGACTTTTACAGATGTTGTCTCTGACCTATTGTCATTAAGTCCATCATTATCTTTCCTGCTGAATGCACACTTCAGCATTTGGCAACAGGGGCAGCTGATCATGACTTTTAAAAGGTCTGGTTAAAGAACTTTATTGCAACTTCATAAATGACACCAACCTGCAGGCCAGATTGAAACTAATGTAATTTTTTTCACATTTTATGTGATTTTAAATGTGCAGAAGTGATAGTTCGACTTGGCTGTTGGTGGTCCATGTACCAACATTAAAAAACATGAAAACTGTTCTTGAATGAGCTGGCAGTGTAAAATGTATTTTTTCCCCCATAACCAATGGTTTGCAAAGGAAGTGAAAACATCTCACAGAAGAACCTTTTATAGACTGTATTGATATGTGCTGAGCTGATTTTGTGTTAAATCAAAGGTTAATGAAAAGCAACTGGAAAGACTTATTACAGCAGGAAATATGAATCTCTTTATTTAGTGAACATTATTTCCCTTGGGATGAAAATCGTCTAATTTATTTTGTCATGATGTCAGTGGAGGTCTGTTGTTCAGTCATTTGATTGGCAGCTCATCTCTGACTCTTCCACACAGACGACCAGGTCCTTAAATAGTCACTCAGACATATTGCATCGTTTTAACTCAGCTGCCAATCAGTTATTATTGAAGTCCCTGGAGTTTGTTTTCCTTTATGAGGGTTCGTAAGAGACGTCGAGCACAGTGGTCCTTGTATTGTGAAGTCCCTGGGAAACACACAAGCACACACTTAATAATAATAACTAAATAATACATAGATAAGATAATTGAGCAAGTAATTTACCTAGTGGATGTGTTTTTCTTTCTCATTTTGGTCAATATGACATTGTGAGTATTTGATTTAACATAAGAATACAAACACATGATTTGGCCCTATTTTATGAACTATTTTGTGATTATTGCCTGAATTGTCTCACAGCTGGATGTCTTTGACCTTGTTAGAGAGTGATTTTATCATGCTCTGCCTGTCACAGCTGTATTGTGATGCAAGCTAGTGACGCTAGCTCCTTCTGAGAATCCAAATTGTATATATTGTTTTACTCTTAAGTAACTTCTTCTCTTGTAATCACAACAAAGGGATCCTAAAATGCCAATATAGAACAATCAAATGTTTCCGACTCAAGAAAGCAAACAGAAGTGTAGACATACCACTATCAAATCTGAAGCTATTCAATTATGCCCAAAAGTCTTGGGGAGCCAATCAGATTAGTCTATCCTTGCAGAGCGTCTCTGAGCGGGTTTAACGCCATTTATCGTTCAAATCTGCGTTGGCATCGTCAGTTAATTAAAGACTTGGACTTCTGTGTTCACACTGTACGACTTTTACGGTCCTGTAAGATCAATTCAAGGAGCATTGCATGATGTGGAATCAGTAGATAATGACTTTACGGCATGTTACTCTGTGTGACTGAACAGACACTGAATCGTCGAGCTGTAATGGCTGATTTTTCTTGTTTGTTGCACTGATTGGTCAGTGCTACAACCAATCTGCGTTCAGAGGAAGTTTGAGAAACATCCACTGGTCCCGCCTCCTGGATGAGGAGGCCCTATGGCTCTTTTTCAGATCTATCAGGCTAGCAAACAGCAGCAATCTATAAGGAATATTACAGTTCCTAAAAGCATTTCATATATACTGCGTATGGCCTTCACACACCTCAGTTTCATTTATTTCCATTTCATAACTTTGGGCAGAGGAGCTGTATTATGAACACACCAAGGCACACTCACAGTTATTATAAACACAGTTCATTTTGTACCATCGGCAGTAATATCCAGTCTGCTGATATGGTGTCTGCAGGTTTGCTCTCTTAGCGGAGATTTTCAGAAGGCTTTCATTCTCTGAAGGCTGAGGGAAACCTCATTTAAGGGAGACACACTTGAAAAAGAGGAAGGAAAAAATGATTAGGTCTGATTCAGTCAGAGGAAGAGAGGTGGAAGTGAGCGGGAAGAATTGGTCACCCAAAAGATTAACACCAACAAAAGACAAGAAGAGATAGGGATCCAGTCCCAAGTGTGGGTGCAGGTCTATCAAAAATGCAAGTGGCCAGTTTATCAGCAGTATAGAAACTGGCAACTAAGAATGCACCGTTAGGAAAAGTCATGGCAGCCACTATCGGCAAGGCTGAAACTCCCAGACTCCCTCCTTGAGGGGCAGCGTTTGATTGGCAGCTAATAATACAGTGCTGTTAGAAATCAAATTGAGAGCAAAAAAAAAGAAAAAAAATGAAATTAATAAAGGAGAATTAGAGCGGAATGGGCAAATCCCAGATGTGCTATTGATCTGTGGCAGCAACACACACAAACACAAGCTTGTTGCCAAGAAACACGCTGGTGGTCAAATATGTATAATTGATGGAGTTGAGTTTGACACAGAACTGTAATGTGATCTGGGGTTAAAGTCTCTGTGGACTGTGAGAGAGAAAAAGGGGCAGGGTGACCGTATGTAGCGGCTTGTGAGATGAAGGGACTGGGATTTGCTGCAGGGACTCCGTATAAATTTGATGTATTAGAATGCTGTATTTTCCTCCCTGCACCAGCTCCCACGGGTTACACACAGAGGAACAATGACCTGCCCTTTAATGGGCTTTTACCTCACAGGACGCTGTTCTCGCTCTCACACACTGTGTGTATGAGGCTGTATAGTTGTTGACAATCTGTAAGATGTGCTTTTCCACTGCCTTCACTTTTCCTTTTCATCGCCTTTTACTCAAACAGGTTAAACAGAAACTGGAACCAAAGTGGTACCTCAAAAACTAACTAAAATTCATCTGCATACACATGCGTTCTGTATGATCAGTCAGCACTGTGCAAGTTATAGAACTGTTTTAAAAATGATTTTAGAATGAATTCACAAGGATTTTGAAAATGTATTACAGGATCTTGCCTTTTTTTTTTTTTACATTTCCTCCCTTTAGATTAAGCTGTTTAAAAATTTAAAATATTCTAATTGGTTGAAACAAGCTGCCCTACTTTTACTGTGTCTACTTTTTTCCACCTGTGTGTTTCTTGCCTCTTCAGTTTGTGCATGTGTGTACTTTTCTGGCTCGTGTATGGCCTGACGGGGTGCTTCTTTGTTCCACTGTCGCTGTGTGTCTGGTTAAATTGGTGGCCTTTGAAAAAGAATTGATTTGAGCAACAAGATAACTAAGTTATCAAACAGTTTCATTGACTGGCTGTCCTCTCTCTCTCCATCTTTGCCTGCTCCCGATTTCTCATCCCTTTTTTCTTTCCCTGCCTTCCTTCTCTACCCCTCTTTTCTCTCATTCGTTCCACTCGCTTGTCGTCTCCCCCCTCTGAATTATTTCTCTCTTTTGTTCACTGTCTTGCAACAGGCCGACAGACTTGTCCGCCGGAGAAGTTTGATTGTGGAGAGGCTGTCAGCAAATGTGTTTCGTTGTCATGGCGATGCGACGGAGAGAGAGATTGTGAGAACGGGGCAGATGAGGAGCAGTGTGCTGCAGGTAAGTGTGCAGCGGGAGCATAGATTGTATGAAGGGAAGTGACGCCACCTGTAGGCATCTCAGGAATGATGGTGGGACGAGAGGAGACTCCACTCTAACATCAGTTCACTCATGTGGAAACTGGCGTGGAGCTAGTTCAAGTGGTCATTCCATGAACTGCATTCATGTGCACTTCTGCAGCGGCTTCAGCTTTGCGTCTTCGGTGGGAGGCAAATATTTTGAATCAAACCATCGAACCAAAATGACTTACAAATGTTAACAGTTGCTGGAGTCCATTCATCAGTAGTGATTATACTGGAGGTGCAGCTGATAAATCGTAAATATTGGCAACTTGCACACGTTTTCATGTGAAACACAAACGTGATGGCACACCAAATACTTTAAACTGTTGTCACATCCTTGCTTTCTACTTTATTTCTGTTCCCGTCCTGTAATTTAAACATTTGGTTAATTCTGTCATAAATCGTTATAGACTGGTGTTTCTTATGCAGAGAAATGCCTGAGAAAGAGGAGAACAATCTGAATGAGCTAAATGAGAAAATGGAATATTGTTTATATTGGAAATTTATTTTATTTTTGCAGACCTAAAAGACAAGGATAAAAATATTTTTAAAAGCCCCATTTCCTCCCAAGTGCACTCAAGTGATGCATCCGCTATGCACAAACAGATTATGTTCTATAATATTATGATCCATATTATCACGACATGATCAAGATTCCTCCACTTTGAAGATGCACCACATGAAAAGAAAAGCCACAATCCCACTCTCACAAAACTCACACAAATGCATTAAAGTCCTTTGGTCATAGAGCAGCAAGGAAGTATCACATAAACACGTTTTCCAAGAAGTCTCATGATGTTTTCAGAATTCTGCAGACATGCTCTCACGTTGCTTATCCTGCTGTGCCATCTCATGCAGACAGTCTTGAAACATTTCCAAGCCCTCATCCTCACAGCTGGTATTAAAGCTTTAAGAGTGGCATTGATATTCAAAAGCATAAACATCTGGGCTTAAGCTTTATTGATTTTAAGCCTGAAACAAACACATGTATGCACACACAGCATTTATCTCTGCAGATTGCTTGTGTTCTGTCTTCTAGATGTATTTTAGAAACATCTGTAGCTGATGACTTTGTTCAAAACATCCAAAGTAGTAAAAGAGTGGCAGCATCCTTAAGGAGGCTTCATGTATTCTCATGCTGAAAGCGAAGCACCATTTAGAACACACACTTCAAGGTTTTTGATGGTTACTGTTAAATTATCTCAATATGTTTAATTAAACGTATCAATTACAGGCTCTTTATAGGACATTT
>JBAMYA010083289.1:0-22958 GCA_037176975.1 Arrhamphus sclerolepis | reverse complement strand
GGTTTCTTCCCATGAGGGAGTTTTTTCTTGCCACTGATGGTGTTGCCATGTGCTCGGGGGTCAAGATCTGGGTTTCTAAAGCACCTAGAGATTACTTGTCGTAAATAGGCGCTATATAAATAAATTGAATTGAATTGAAACTCGCATGTGAACATCTGACCCATGAAGAAGCTGAAAACATGGAACTGGATACGAGATCCACCCTGACAACGCTAAAGAGTCAAAACTCTGGACGCTGTTTCTACTTCGTTTCCTTTCACATTTTAAAAAAAGTTTTCAATAAAAACTACAGTTGTCGATTACTGTAAAAAAAAACAAAAAAACATGAAATGATGACATTTTGCTGTTTCAAACACACCAACTAACTAATTTTAACTAATTAACCTGTTGTCAGTGTGAGCTGCGCCTTCAGTCCACTAGATGGCAGTACGTTAACTGTTCACCGCCAAACCGGGTCTGAGAGACAATTAAGGGAAACGCTGAGACATTCAATCCAGCGTGTGGAAGCGTTTCACATTTAAACTCCAGAGAAAATACAAAAGCTAAATCTGGTCTGGAGTCTTGTTAGCTGACTGCAGACCAAGCAGCCGGTTTTCAGTGATACGCTGCCCTCTGCTGGACTCTGACCCCCATGAGCTGAAGTTTAATCTTCACAACCAAATTATAAACCTTTTTTAAACAATTATTTTCCTGATATTTTAATCCGCATTCTTATTCTTTTTTAAATAAATAATTTATTTTTTCCCACCTTATACCTTTTGTAGAGCATTTTGAGTTTCCTTTGTACTCAAAATGATTTATACAAATAAACCCGAAGACATCCTGAGAATATATCAGAAAGGATTAAGTGCTTGTTTATTAGCCACTCAAACAACAAACAGGTTCAAAAATCTATTATTGTAATTCATACAGACTTCATGTCCAAAGAGATCATTTTATACAGAATTTCACTTTCACTTATTTTTATTTTTCCACTAGAATCACGTCTGACGTGGTCCAACTGACAAAAAACACAAACACAAGAAATGATTCACAAATCAAAAACAGTGACTGAAAAAAATGAAGTAGCTGCAAGATCGTTTTGTTCCAGTTTGACCAGTAGGTTTTGGTACTGTTTTTGACCAGGATAAAACCCTCATTTTACCTTCTGAAGCTACTATTATTATTACCGCAGAAGCGATTTGTTTTTCATTAGTTTTTACTTTTTTCCAGCAGCTTCTAAACCACAAAGACCAGATTTACACATCTAAACTCCCGAGTTTTAAAAGAAACAGCTCACAGCGAAAATGGAAAACTTTAATTACAATGAAAATAAAAAGGTTTCCTTCTTTATGCCACTTCTGCAACTCGGCTTAAGTTTGGATTCGCTAGATTGATCCAGTTTTTAAACTATTTGAGATACTTCACTAATCACGAGAGCGCGTCTGTTTAACACCCAACCTGAAACCAACTTCATGGGTCAAAAAGAAGAGGAGAAGAGACCTTTTGTGTTTTTCAAACAGAATAAAGGTTTCCGCAAATGTGTTTTATGATCTCTGCACTCCACTGCTGTTGAACCAATTCTATGTTAATTTCAGTATTTTTCAAACAGAACGCATGTTTCCCAAATCCATAATCATGTTTTATATCTTCTTTACTACTTTTAGTCATCAACAGGGCTTCAGACTGGTCTCCGTACCTGTTCTGTGTAGTTTTATTTCAGGTCTCCAGGTGATGTCCAGCAGTCTCCTCTGACGGTCGATCTCTTCTTCGTACTGGACGATGGTTTTTTCAAACTCTGTGAATATTTCTGCAGCAGCAGCAGTTAGTCGCTGGCTGATAAAGTCTCTCAGAGACTGAACTGAAGACATCGTGGCTGGAGACTCTTGGATTCAGCTCACAGTAAACATCCTCCTCCTTCCTCTTGGTCTAATGCTCATTACCGCCACCTACTGGTGGACATTCATTGCATCACGTTTCAATAAAAGTCACCTAATACTAACCCTCAAGTCAACATGAGTGATTTTTTTTTTTTTTTTTAAACGTAATTATTTTATGACTTTCTTCAAGGTCAGAAGTTTCCATGCATCTCTTTAGTATTTGGTAGGCTATTGTCCTTAAACTGTATCTTTTGGGTCAGATGTTCTCTCAGCAGAAGCTTCTCTCAGTAGTTTCTGGAGTTTTGGTCCATTCCTCCTGACAGAACTGCTGGAACTTTTTCCTCCAAATGTAATGATGTTTGTTATGTTTTAGTTTCATTAGATAATAAATAATAAAGCTAAAAATAAAGCTCCTTGTCCCTGTGAGCATTTACAAACTGTAATCTGTCTCTTTGTTTTTTTGTTTGTTTGTTTCTTCTGGAGTCATGTGTTCTTCCTGACCGAGTGGTTTTGAAGTCCATGTGGGTCCAGCACTGTTGGGTCCAGGACTAATTTCAGTCTCTTGCCAGCTTCAGCAGCTGATCAGCTTCTGTTCTGGGGTTGATATGAACATTTCACACCAAAGCAGGTTCATCTCTGGGACGCAGAACTGCCTCCTTCCAGAGATCTGTGATGGTGGACATTCATGGTGTCTCCACTGGACAAGAAATGTCTGAAAAGATGAACGTGGAACCTTCAGACATCTGGAAACTGGAGCCAAGGATGACCCAGACTAAATTGTAGCCATGAAACAGTAATTTGAAGCCACAAAATAATTGGCCATGAAAAGGTCATTTGAATCAACTAAATATTAAACTGTGGCTATGAAAAAGTAATTTGAATTTGCTAAATACTAAATTGAGGCCGCAAAATTGGAATTTGAGGAAACAAAATATTCATTTGCGGTCATGAAAAGTAATTTGAGGCCAAAGAATATTAAATTGTGGTCATGAAATAGTAATTTATACTATTTCCCAGAAACAATGTATGTATTTATAAAGCAGAAAATTATTATTTGATATTATCAACAGAGTTACAGCGATTTCAGCTGAATTATAATCTAATAAAGTCCATCTGGAACTGAAACGTGTAGGTTTCCGTAGCAACCAGTTGTTGACGATCCCTTCCCAATATGGTGGCGGTGTGACGCAGGCGCACTGGAGGCAGCCTCTGGCGGTAGATGTCAATGGAGGCGAAGAAGAAGATCGTTGGCGACAACAGCCAGTGAAGAAGAAGAAAAGAAAAACAAAGAAGAAGAATGTTTGTTGTGAGCTGAATGTTTGAGTTAATCTGAGTGTCTGCAGCTACGATGTCTTCAGTTCAGTCTCTGAGAGAGTTTATCAGCCAGCGACTAACTGCTGCTGCTGCAGAAATATTCACAGAGTTTGAAAAAACCATCATCCAGTACGAAGAAGAGATCGACCGTCAGAGGAGACTGCTGGACATCACCTGGAGACCTGAACTAAAACTACACAGAACAGGTACGGAGAACAGTCTGAACTCCTGCTGATGACTAAAAGTGGTAAAGAAGATATAAAACATGATTATGGATTTGTGAAACATGCGTTCTGTTTGAAACATACTGAAATTAACAAAGAATTGGTTCAACAGCAGTGGAGTGCAGAGATCATCTTCCTGAATTATGTTCCAGCAGCAGAAAAGCAGAAAAATAACTTCACCAACATGCAGCAGAAAGTTTAAGTTTAAACCCTCATTAACAGACACAGTTGGAGTTTCAGTATCATCCACAGGTGCATATCAGGATGAATCACATTTTTATTGGCATAAAATAAGCGTTTGCGTTGTCATTCATGAACATTTCTAGATGTTTGCTATCAGGCGTCTATGGATCCTTCACAGCCAGTTTACATCCTGTTTGCGGTCGTCCACAGAAACCAGTCAGCATCTGAAACTGACAGTCACATAGCTGACTGGGAATCAGTCATAGGACCTCCTGATCCAAGACAAGGGACCAAAACTAGGCTTCAGCAGCTCTCTGTAGAAACCAGTGGGGGACGTGGCTGGACGGTTCGTACATCTGCACATGTCTATGACTGCTCCCTGTTCAGGGTCGCCACAGAGGAGACACGCGCAAGTCTTTATGGCAGTAGATGGGTGACAGTATACAGTCAGGTCAGTCTAGAAGACAAAGGGGAATAGAGAGGTTGGTTAAGGAAGGAGACTGTTAAGA
The DNA here is from genome assembly GCA_037176975.1 of Arrhamphus sclerolepis. NCBI lineage: Eukaryota > Metazoa > Chordata > Actinopteri > Beloniformes > Hemiramphidae > Arrhamphus > Arrhamphus sclerolepis. The sequence continues at coordinate 18,869 of JBAMYA010083289.1, read as the reverse complement.
AAGCAGTGGAAAAGAGCTAGAGATGAACAGAGGGAAGGAATTGATATTTTGCAAGAGGAACTGAGAGGCAGGCGAAACGTTCTTAGAAGGGGACATCGTAGGACGAAGAGGAGGATGAAAGAACACATAACAGCTTTTTACAGGGAGCCTTCAGGTTTATTAAAGGGTTGTTTAGCCAGTTTTTAGGAGGACAACTTGATGTGACAAAACCAGAGGTTGAGGAATATTTAAGAGTAATTTATTCAGACTTAGTAGGTCTTCCACCTGATCTGCGTCCAGTAGGACAGATAGGTCACAAGATGGAACAAATTCAGGAAATAGCGAGGTGTGTGAAGGCTTCTTCAGCTCCAGGGCCAAATGGAGTCCCCTACCAGGTTTATAAAAGTGCATCTGATATTCTTAAACTCTTGTGGAGACAGTTGATGATCATTTGGGAGAAACAGGTTATTCCCAGAGCGTGGCGTAGGGCAGGAGGTGTCCTCATTCTGAAGGAGAAAGAGTCGTCAGATCTTACTCAGTTCTCTGTTAAATGTAGAAGGAAGGTGTTGTTGCTCAGAGATTAGCGAGGAACTTAGAGAGAAGCACTTTAATTGATACAACAGAGTTTATATTATATGATAAAAAGCAGGGCTGTTGGAGTCAGTGAAGTCTTTCCAGATGTTTGACAGCAGTTTCAGTGTGGTGAAGTGAGCTGAAGCCTGATGTCACTGATCTGATTACACGCATTCATAAATCTTTTTTTCCTTATTTCCATTTGTCCCTCCAGACCTCCAACAGGATTTGATCTGCAAAGAGGAGGATGATGGTCCAGACCAGCACCTCTGTAGCCAGGACAGGAACTGCAGTTTGGACCAGAAGGAACCAGAACCTCCACAGATCAAAGAGGAACCGGAGGAAGAGCAGCTGGTCCTGAAGCAGGAGGCTGAGGTTGTCATGGTGACTCCAGCTGATGATGGAAGTGATGACAGTGAACCAGAGCCAGAACCAAACATGGACCGGAGCCTCTCTCAGAACTCTCCAGTAGCTGAGAACCAGAACCAGGAAGAAACAGAGCATGAAGACTCTGAATCAAGCAGAGCTGAAGGTCCAAAACCAAAGAAGAGACGTGACAGTAATAACGTGGACAAGTCTCTGTCATCAGAGAGTCGTCGCACCGACGCAGGAAAACCGTTTCTGAACTGTGAGATTTGTGGGAAATCGTTTCAGAATAAATATTTAATGTGGACACATCAGAAAATCCACACGGGTGACCGGCGGTATCCGTGTAAAATCTGCGACAAAAGTTTCACCCAGAACTACAGGCTGTTGATCCACATGAGGACTCACACAGGAGAGAAGCCGTACTCCTGCAAAACCTGCCACAAAACTTACACGCAGAGAATTAATTTAATTTACCATCTGAGGACGCACGCGGGGCAGATGCCATATTCCTGTAAAATCTGCGGTAAAAGATTCAGCAAAAATAGTTACTTGTTGGTCCACATGAGGAGACACAAAGGAGAGAAGCCGTATTCGTGTGAAGTCTGCCACGAACGTTTCAGGCGGAATGACGACCTGTCGCTCCACATGAGGACTCACTCGGCCGAGAAGCTGTATTTGTGCATCATCTGTCATAAAACCTTTGCACGGAGGAGCAGCCTGATCTGCCACAGCCGAACGCACACGGGCGAGAAGCCGTTCACGTGTGAAATATGCGGCAACAGTTTCACTCAGCGTCCTCACCTGACCGACCACATGAGGATTCACACGGGAGAGAAGCCGTACTCGTGCACGGTTTGTCCCAAAACGTTCACGCAGAGGAGCCACTTAATCTGCCACACCAGGACGCACACAGGAGAGAAGCCGTACTCCTGTCAGATTTGTGGTAAAAGTTTCTCGCGTAACGCCAGCCTGATTGACCATAAGAGGAAGTCATGCAGATAAAAAAAAAAAGTTTAAAAGCACTTTAACTCTGGAAAAGTCGCTAGAATTCAGAAGAGAAGGTGTGTCGTAGTGTAGCTGAGGTCTTCTCTGGTCTGGACCCCCACCCAGGAAAGAAAGAAAATCAATAACAATAAAGTCCAATATATACTGGTCACGACATACACACAAAACCTAAAATCACAAGAACTTTACAAACCGAGACAACCAATGAAAATGCATCTGAAGCAGATTTAGGGTCTTGATGTTTAGCTGCCCGTGTTGACAGTGGTGGGTCAAACTGGTTCTTCTCAGGTTCTACTGCAAAACCAGCAACAATTGTTGCATCCAGTTTTCTTTCCTCGACTCTCCCGTTAACTAGTCTGCATCGCTCTGATTGGTTGTAGCGCTAACCAGCTGTGTGCAGAGGTGGTTTGAGAAGCAACAGTTGGCCCCGCCTCCTGGTTGAGGAGGAGGAGCCAACTATATATGTGTGTGTATTTATACATATTTAAATCTGTGTGTGTGTGTGTGTGTGTGTAGGAAAGTTATGCCAGACCTTCCAGGAGAAGCCTTCAGGTCTTCATCCAGGAGCAGGAGCTGTGCACGAGTACACAACAAGAATGCGTTTTTCTACATACTTTCTTCTTCTCTTGTTAGTTTTAGTACATTCTTCCAGACGTTGGCACAATTATTATTGTTTGTATTGTTTGTTATTTCTTCACCCAGCTAGCAGCTTGTTGGTCATCATCATCCTCAGGACTCGGTACAAGCGTCGACACCGAGACTAAAGTGTTACTCTGTTGTTGTGACACAAAAAGAAACCGAGTGTATCTTTCAGAAACTATGCAGAAATGCTCTCATCCACCCCCAACTTTATTTATGTACATATTCTATAGGGTCCAGAAACATGATATTTTAGTTAAAAGATGAACCCTGAGACACCATCCTGGTCCTGGCAGAGAACAGCGCTGAACCACGAGTCCAGACTGAAGAACTGTTCCAGGGAGGACCGACGTTCTAAGATCAGAGTTTTAAATCCTCTTCAATAGTTCTGCATCATTTTCATGTGTCTTTGCCAGCAGAGATTAAATGTTTCCTCCTCTTGTCAGTTTTAATTGCTCCTTGACTTGACAGCTTCAGTCATGTTTTTCACCAGGAGCTGCCGTGGTGGTGATGAGGATGAGGATGAGGATGAGAGTTTCAGCTCTTATGTTTAACAACTGCTTCTTCCTGGTTTGGACAGCAGATAAGACAGATCTGTGTATCTAATATCAAAGCAGCTGTTCTTTTTAAATCGATTTGATTTTCTTTTTAACAATTGAACAATCTTCTTATATGTGTGCTAATGTTAATGGACCACTAGAGGGCGCTGCGGGAATGAGAAACGCCACCTCTGCTGCCAGCACATCAGTAAAGTCTTCTGTTTGTCAGCTGTGCAGCTGCAGGTGGTCACTGCACCGTCTTTAATAAAATAGCTGTGTCAGCAGGAGGGTCCCCCCTAGAACTGATCCAGGTCCTGCTCTCTTCCCAAGAGGGACTTCTTTCTTGTCACAGAGTCCTGGCCATGTTCTCAGGGGTCGTGATCTCAGTTTCTGAGAAGAACTAGAGACAACTTTGTTGTAAATAGACACTTAAATAAAATATAATTGAACTGATAACTGGAGTCGGCTCAGACGAGGAGATCTGTGTCCAGTTTCTAAACTATCGTGCTACAAAGGCGCCCGGTTCTCTCTAATGGTTTAAAAATGATCAAGTGAAGGGTACAACAAAGGTAACATTCAATTTAGGAGTAAAATAATCTCAGCACTTTTCTTTTTGTGTACTGGTGCCAACAGAACAATCATTTTGATTTTTTATATTTACTATTATTATTTAATTCTTTCTCTGTATTTGACCCATCTGGGCTGCTGGACCCAGGGTGGTGCAGGTGGGACTTTCAGGTGCCTTGCTCAGGGGCACCTTATCCATGGATGTGGACGTGGGGAGGCGCTTGTTTAGGCGCTCCCCCCGCCCGCACCGTTGGTGCCGGCCCGGGTTCTGTAGCCAGTACGCCACGGAACCCACCAAAAATTTGAGCTAAACTTCAGAACTTTATTTCACAATTATTATAATAATTACAATATCAAGTGTGCAGCTTTTGTTGGTTCAGTGTAACTTTCAAACACCGTCATTAAAAATAAACTCTCAAAAGCCAAGACTGGAAACGCCTCACCAAGTTTTTTATTTCTGCCGTACACAGACGGTGTACTTCACACACACATATAATCTACTGTGGATAGTTTAATTCTTCAACAATATCATAAAAACATTGATAAAACAACAAAATTGAGGAGAATTTTGCATAAAAGTGCACAAACAATAAAACAATATTCTCAGACATCTGCATCATAAACAGGGACTCACTTCATAGTTCCAGCCTCCTGGAACTTGGAGTCCACGTACCTGGTGATGTCCACGTACCTGGTGATGTCCACGTACCTGGTGATGTCCTCGTAAGAGGACACTATAACAGTGAATTCTGTCCAACTGCAGCCTGATGCACATGAAGCTGAAACACTGATATGCAACCCAACGGTTTCACCATCATGTTTCAGAAAGGTCGCGCTTATTCAGAGATAATATCTGCTTCTTATATTTGTTGGATCCTTCTAACCACAAACAGCAAAACTGCAAACCAAAGCACAGCTCAGATAGTTCATTTTCTGGTCCCTGCATTTATTCTTTAAATGCTGGTGGGTTGAAAGCGAAGTCCATGTCCTCCTAAGACCAGGCATGTTCATCTTTGTCCTCTGGGGGGGGGAGAAGATTTTCAGACCTCCACGTTTCTGCGTCAGAACTACGAGGACAAAGATGTCTCCTGTGTGAATCCTCATGTGGAGAATCAGATTAGAGCTTTGCACCAAGGTTTTATAAACAGCACAAGTGCAGCTTGTGTTCTGCGTGAGCTCTCTTGTGGACCAACAACCTGTACCTCTGGGTGAAACTGTTCTCAGATCTGACGTGGACGCTGTCGGTCGCCTCTGTGGATTCTTAGATGTGACCTCATTAGACTCATGTTCTGAATTGATTTCCCACAAATCTCACAGTTCAGAGACGGTTTCTCAGTTTTACGACGACTCTGATGAGGGACACTTGTCCACGTTATTACTGCCATGTCTCTTCTTTGCTTTTGGATCTTCATTCCTGCTTGATTCTGGGTCTTCATGGTCTGTTTCTTCCTGGTTCTGGTTCTTAGCTACTGAAGAGTTCTGAGAGAGGAGCTGGTCCATGTTTGGGGAGTCGCCATGACAACCTCAGCCTTCTGCTTCAGGACCAGCTCCTCTTCCTCCAGTTCCTCTTTGATCTGTGGAGGTTCTGGTTCCTTCTGGTCCTAACTGGAGTTCCTGTCCTGGTTACAGAGCTGCTGGTCTGGACCATCATCGTCCTCTCTGCAGATCAAATCCTGTTGGAGGTCTGGAGGGACAAATGAAAGAGTTGAAAAGCAAGTTTCGCTTTGATTTTTTCTTGTATTAAACTAACAGTATCGTGTTCAATAATCATCTATCAGAGGGTGAAAAGTTTGAAATAAGGCAGTTTCTGACTGTTTGGACAGTTTATAGCTGTGAAACAACCATTTTTAGCTTCAGTAGATAAAAATTATAGGTCTATACCTTCTTCTTTTATTAGACAAACTAAGTAGCATTATGTTATTTATGTCATTTGGAATTTGTACATAAATGTGCTACCTGAAGATGACCCTTATGTTTACACTGTTAAGTGCGTAGTAAGTTGTCTTGTTTGGATTCAGATACTTTTCCGATGTAAAAAATATACGTTTAGATGAGTAGATGAGATGTAGAAATGTAGCTGTTTCTGGCTGCTTAGCTTAGCTTTGACCCCCAGGCCCCTCCAGGATGCAAAGAATTACAGGATGGTAGGGGTCGTACCGCCTTCTTCGCCACTGATTGGCTAGAAGAGCTCTCCTCCGATTGGCTCTTTGATGCATGGTAGCTGAGCAGCGCTAATGCTAGATGCTAGAAGGTCTGTGAAATGTCGTGCCATGTTTGGCAGGTTGTTGCCAGTTGTGTGCAGCTGGACTAATGGGAACTAGTGATACATCATAATCCTGATCAGCCATGACTAAAAGGTCCACTAATTATAGCCACAATTCCACAGAGGGAACCAGGTCTGTAAAGCAGCCAGAAGTGGAATGACTATCGTCCACTGCGGTGAAGTAACAATAACAGCAAGTTTTCCCAACCAGCAGTCGGCCACCTTTGAACAGAGCTCATTCAGACACCCTGAGGTGGTGAGACATGGACTGGTCCTCACCTGCATCCTGCCTGTTTAACAGCCGAACCTATGAAACTACTGTGTCCAAACTGTTATCAAAGTAAAGGCAGTACCACAGAGTACCACATAGTACCACAGATGTAAGAAAAAATGCTTGGCTAGAATTCTTAAAATGAGATGTATTTTTTTTGAAACATGACTTCTTCTTTTTATTTTCTTTTAGTTTATTAGAAACCAGTTTTTGAAAGAAGACCATCACCACACTCCCAGTGTGTCTGAACTGGTGTGTCTGTATTGGTGTGTCTCTACTGGTGTGTCCCTGGTGCCCAACACAGAAAAAAAATAAAATGCTTTAAGTGTTCTTGCCAATTTTTTTTTAATTTTCACCCACTTTTGGTGTTATTTTATCTGTTTTATTACAGTGCTGTTTTACTTTTGTATTTTGTTTTATTTGCTGTATCTGTTTTCTTGTGCTCTGTCTCTCTCACACACCTCTGCAAATTCTCAGCTATCACACTTCCACTGGTAACAGCTGCCTGAACATGGGACGACGTACTGGACGATGGTTTTTTCAAACTGTGAATATTTCTGCAGCAGCAGCAGTTAGTCGCTGGCTGATAAACTCTCTCAGAGACTGAACTGTTGCTGCGAACACCCAGATATTCTGACAAACCTCCTCCTCCTTCTTCACTGGCGGTTTATCACCAACGTTCAGGTGTCCACCATCTTGGGGAAGGTATGGTCATTGTCGTCTGACACCTGGTTGCCATGGAAACCTCCATGTTTCAGTTCTAGGTTAACTTTATTAGATTAATTATTCAGGTGAGAAAGCTGTAACTCTGTTGATTATATCAAATTAAAATTGTCTGATTAATTTCTGGAAAAAAACAATACGAAACAAAAGGTATATAGAAGTATTTTAAAACTAATGCTACACAAATGTGTGTGTTATGTGTAGAATATTATTTGCTTGGTATAATACTATATGATAATCTAATATGAATAATAATGTGCAAAATAATAAATGTACAATATTCTAGCTAATATTTTTTCATACTAATCTACTGTATATACACTGTTCCTGTATATTTATTTCCATAATTTAGTTATGCACACGTTTATAATCATAGTGCTCTTAATATCATTTCATCTTAGAATTTAATTTAGGTAAAAGAAGTGTATAACATCTGTTGTGGTTCTTATTTATAATTTTAATTCAGAGGTGATAGAACGGCAAAGTCACAAATCTTAAAAACAGCTCAGTTAGGTACTATGGGCAGAGGAGTGGGGGAGCGCAACATCGCCACGACATCAGCTGAAAAAGAAGAGAGAAGAGAGCGAGACTACTACTGTTATCGCTGTGGACAAGCAGAAACAGTGGAACATATGATGTTGAACTGACCAAAATATGACGTAGAAAGAAGAAGGATGGTTGAACAGCTCAGGAAAATAAAAGGTAGATTTTCTACAAAATAATTCAAGAAGTGAATGCTGCTGTATTGTACTCAGATGTCTGATAGAGGTCAAGCTGTATTTATTTTCATACGTATATCTGGTCTACACTCCGCACCAGTAGGTGGCGGTAATGAGCAGAAGTTTGTTGTTTGACATCCGCCAGTAAGAAGCAGAGAAGAAGCTTGTGAGCTGAATATTTGAATATCTCAGTTTCTGCCGCTACAATGTCTTCAGTTCAGTCTCTGAGAGACTTTATCAGCCAGCGACTAACTGCTGCTGCTGCAGAAATATTCACAGAGTTTGAAAAAACCATCGTCCAGTACGAAGAAGAGATCGACCGTCAGAGGAGACTGCTGGACATCACCTGGAGACCTGAAGTAAAACTGCACAGAACAGGTCTGGAAACCAGTCTGAACTCATGCTGATGATTAATTGTAGCAAAGAAGATATAAACTATGACTGGACTGATTTGTGAAACTTGTTCTGTTTGTGGAAAAATGCAGAAAAGGTCTGTTTACTGGCATTTTATGTTGGTGAAGTTAATTTCAGGTTGGACGATCAATCGGCACTAATCAAAACTTTTCTCAAATAACTTAAAAACTACGTGATCCAGAGACTACAAACCGAAGCCGAATTTTAGTACTTTAACAAACATCTAGGAAAACCCTCGTCTCTTATTGCATTTGATGGATTTTTTTTTTTTTTGCACTGAATCAGTAAAAAAAGAAGAAGAAAATAGATTTTGACTGGGTCACGTGATGGTGTAAAGTATCAATTGACTGTCCTAAAATTTGATATTTTTGAACCAAAAAAATCATACTTTTTGAATATTTGTGACTGCACCATAAAAAGTCATCGTTGTTGAGGAAAAAGTCATGAATGAATAAACATCATGACAAAATTTATGATTTCACAGAAAATAAATTGCATTTTTTAATTTTATTATAAAGGTTATGATTTTTGTGAAATATGAGATTTGATGTCAAGAAATTCACCGTTTTTTGCAACAAAATGTGACTTTGTGGAATTCACCAATTTACAACAAAATTAGCTTTTTTTACAAAAAAAACTAGCAACATAGCTGGTCGAGAAAGTAAATATTAACTGTCTCTTAAACAGTAACCATGGTGATAATGTTGCCCTTAAACAGTAACCATGGTGATGATGCAGCCCTTAAACAGTAACCATGGAGATGATGCAGCCCTTTAACAGTAACCATGGAGATGATGCAGCCCTGTAGCGATAACTACGGTGATGATGTGGCCCAGGGTGAAATTGATGGAAATGAAAGTGTGGTGAATGGGGGACGCTTGTAGGTCTGTCAGCACTTCCGAGTCTCTGTAAATAATGGATAAATAGTGATAGAAGTTACACATACCTAAATCTGTGTGTGTACATATACACGTGTACATGCTCCCGAAGATAGACATACATATAGATGTGTACATAGAAACATGCGCACAACTGCACGCCCATTAATCCAAATACGCATACAAATTAGGTCTATAAAAAAAAGACTGGCTGCTGTGCAGACTGCAGTCCCCGTGTAACTTGATTTATAGGAGTCATTATAGGAATAATTAACTGCTAATGACTTCAGACCTGTAGCTCTAGCATCCCACATCACGAAAGTCCTGACTAAGCAACAATTAATTTCCCTCCAGGGACTAATAAAGTATTCTTGAACTGAGCTGACTGTGTGAAGGAGGTTCAGCTGGTCTTTTCTGTTCCCTCTGTGTCTGCGTAGGTTTATACTCGGGCTCTCTGATTTCCTCCCACCATCTCCGTGATGTTTAGTCGTGGATGGAGTCCAGCTTCCTGAGTGTCAGCGAAAACAAACAGCTGGTTTTATCTGGAATAGATGGTTGTGACGCTGTTATTGGCAGCTTAGATTCTGACTGTCTCTCATCTGCAGGAACCTCGATGTAACTTTTGATGCAAACACACAGGTTCAGAGTCAAGACCAGCTTCTATCAGGAGAGGCTTCTGAGTCAGGTGAAGGCCACCTCCTTCACAGGACTTTGAGTTATCCACGCTTTTATTACATCCCGGCTGGATTATTGTAATTCCCTTTATGATAAGGATTGATGATCAGTCGTCACTGCGGCAGCTGTTCAGAACGCAGCAACTCTTCTCCTAACTGGGAGAAAAAAAAAGATCTGATCACACTGCCATCTCTGGCTCCCTGTTCAGTTCAGGATCCAGTTCAGAATGGTTCTACTGGTGCTTTAAAGGTTTGGCAGCATCTTATTGATGTGAGTTGGAGCTCTGAGGTCCAGCAGGCAGCTGCTCCAGACTGGGAAACGGGTTCTTGGTGGCAGCACCCTGACTTATTATTACAACCGCTAACACGCTCGAGCATTTTAAAGTTCTGCTAAAAACATTTTTTTCATTGGCTTTTAGACCTAGTTGAGAGAACTGTTTTAATCGTACACTGTTCTACTTCTTTCATTTATGCTATTGTCTTTTTAGTCTTTCGTTGTTTTAAATGTGCTTTATAAATAAATTTTGACTCGACAAAGACATGCTGTTTAATTGGTGGAACAAAATTCTGCCAAGGTGGAATTTCCATCAACTCTGGTATAATTTGATTTATGAGGTAATTACAGGAGTAATTTGGTCCATTACAGAGGTCCATCTAGTGAATGTGTCAGCAGGAGAGCAGCTTGAGTGGTTCTGGGACAACAAAGCAGATGTACGAGCGGGATGTTCTTGTTTCTTATATTCAGTTTCATGTTTTCAGCTTCCTCATGGATCAGATGTTCACATGTGAGTTTCCTGCTTGTTCTGCAGGAACACATGTTCTCACGATCAGAGTGTTCTCCTGAACACATTAAAAACTGTCTCTTATGTCCATTTGTCCCTCCAGACCTCCAACAAGATTTGATCTGCAGAGAGGAGGATGATGGTCCAGACCAGCAGCTCTGTAACCAGGGCAGGAACTCCAGTTTGGACCAGAAGGAACCAGAACCTCCACAGATCAAAGAGGAACCGGAGGAAGAGCAGCTGGTCCTGAAGCAGGAGGCTGAGATCGTCATGGTGACTCCAGCTGATGATGGAACTAACCACAGTGAACCAGAGCCAGGACCAAACATGGACCAGCTCCTCTATCAGAGCCCTCTGGTCGCTGAGAACCAGAACCAGGAAGAAACAGACCATGAAGACTCTGAATCAAGCAGGAATGAAGATCCAGAACCAAAGAAGAGATGTGACAGTAATTATGTGGACAAGTCTCCCTCATCAGAGAGTCAACGTAAAACTGAGAAACCGTCTCTGAACTGTGAGATTTGTGGGAAATCGATTCAGAACTTGAGTCTAATGAGGTCACATCAGAAAATCCACATCGGTAACTGGCTGTATCCGTGTAAAATCTGTGGTAAAAGGTTCACTCGCAATCACAGCTTGTTGGTCCACATGAGGACTCACACTGGAGAAAAACCGTTTTCCTGTCAGATTTGTGGTAAAACCTTCAGCCATCGTAATAATTTGACCGACCACATAAGAATTCACACAGGAGAAAAGCCGTATTCCTGCACAGTTTGTCATAAAACCTTCGTCCAAAGGTATAATTTAATTCGCCACTCCAGAACGCACACAGGGGAGAAGCCGTACTCGTGTGAAGTATGCGGTAAAAGTTTCACTCAGAGTCACCATTTGACTTATCATGAAAACACACACAGGAGACAAGTCTTTTTCTCCTCAGAGTTGAGCTAAAAGCTTCTTTTACTGTTAGCAGGAGGACGTTCAACTCCTGTAATGATGGACGAGGGGACGCTTTAAGTCTCAAGTCATGCAGTTCCTCTAATGACCACTAGGGGTCGTCTCCAAAACCGTTAGACTGAATAAGCTCAACATTCCTGCCTTCAGTGATGGTTTTAGACTGGTTTTTATCAGCCGTCTGTCACTCCTGCTTCATAAACAAATGTCTTTTCTAGAAAACAGTAAAGTTGTACTCTGATGTGCGCATATACATCATTTCTTATCTAATTGTTGGAGAATCATCTTCCATTTAAATAATGTCTTGGCAAACATTTCTGTCCGAATCAAACTGAAAATTCAGTCCGTAATAAACGACATTGATTGTTTATTCCTCTCTCTTTTCTGACCAGATGTGCGTTTGCATCGCCGAGAGAAGTCGTTTAGTTTTGGCTGAACGAGTTCAAGTCGCTCCATTTAGAAACTGGTGGTGTGTACTGGGTTCATGACAAGACCTGTGGAACGCTGTTCTGCTCAGACGTTCATCATCTTTTATTATATTCTAGAAACATGAGAAAGAACTTCGTCCTGTCAATCCATCATGTCCAGTAGTTTTAGATTTAATGCATATTTTCAGTACATATAATATAGTTGTGTGTGTACCTGGAGGCTTTCATCAGTAGCAGTTTATTAGTCTCAATTAGTTTGATGCATTTTAATAAGTCTAATTCTTAAAACTGTGGACCATCAACATTTAACCTGTGGACATTATTTTAGTCCATATGTTCCTACATTCATGATAACTTTTTGAAAATGGAGCACTACTGCTACAAAATCAAAAAAGTTATTTTAAAGCCCTCCTTTGTTTGCTGTAAGAAATTAAATTGAAGTTGTTTTTCTCAAACACTGAATCTGTAAACAAAAAAACAATAAATAAATTCATAGTTTGTCACATTCCATTCTAAGAATATCGATTTATAGTCTTAAACATCCCTAGTTTTGTTGTTTTGACATTTTTATCATTTTATATTGTGTTTCCATATTAATTATTCTTTTTTAATAAACGACTGTTGTTATTGTTTCTGTCTTTTATGAGCAATTCCCCGACAGGGATCCAGAAATGTTTGTTCTATTCTCTGACATTAGTGAAGAACTGGATTAACCACAAAAATGTTGTGTCAAGTGTTGGTGTGTGTATGTGAAGTAGTTTGTTTATACACAGTGAAAATAAATATAAATGGTAATGTGTTTGCAATCTTAGCTTTGTTTATTTTTAATTACATTTTTATTTGTGTGTCATCGGCATAGTGATGGAAAGAGATGTTATATTTTCTACGAATGGTTCCTAAGGGGAGCATGTGTAGGGAAAAGGTCTAGGCCCCAGAATGGATCCTTGAGGAACACCACAAGGGAGAGAAGCAGAGGGGGGTACTGATCCCTACCGGTAGGATCTAAAGCATTTCAGAGGTGCTGCTGATGCCAACACAGTGCTCCAGACAGGAGATTAATCTGTCATGGTCTATAGTGTCAAATGCAGCTGGAAGATCAGGATGGCAGGAGTCTCCAGAGTCAGTGACTAGCAACAGACCATTACAGAAGTGTCAGGGGGCATGAGAGACTCCAAACAGCCACAGATGTGATGATCGAGGTACAGGCAGTCAATCCCTCCATCCAAAAAGGAAAAACAGTGGGACACTCACATAACATCAAGATGGGTACCAATGTCATTACCACATTTCCAGCATTTGTCATTTTGTATTAGGCCCATCTTAAACAGTTTTAACTGAGATTTTATTGAGTGGATTTACATTGAAGACTAGATACAGTAGGTCTTTGGGGGTGGAGATGGATACCCTGGGAAATATTTAGAGGCAAAACTATGAGCCTGAAGATACCTGAAGTAATGAGACTTTGGTATGATCCTCACATAGAAATTAAATGATGCAAAGCCATCATCAGTAAAAAGATCTTGAAAGTATATCAAGCCATTTCTGTGCCAGACAGTGAATGCCTGGTGTATTTGGGATGGTATAAAAAGATGATTAAACATTATTGGAGATAGGCTACATATACTTGTCAAATTAAAATGTTTTCTGAACTGACCCCAGATCTTAATTATAGTAGTTTTGGACCACCAAACTAGAGTTCAGTTCAGGTTTTTTGATGTTTAGTGGTAGAGGGGCAGTTAAGACCGAAATCGGTGAAACCGGGAGCCTGGTTCTCAGCTCCTTTTTTATATGTACAGTTTTTTTTATTCCATATGAACGAGGAAACACAGCGGTCCAGGTGAGCAAAATAGGATTTGGGGAGAAAGATGGGGATCATTTGCAACAAATAAATAAATCTGGGCATTCCCGTCATCTTCACTGCATTTATCTGGCCTGCCAGTGAGAGTGGAAGTTTCAACCACCTATCCAAGTCTGTTTTGGTACAATCCAAAATAGAGCTGTAGTTATGCTGAAAAATAGCCTTAACTGAACCTGCTATCTCTATAAACCTCTTATAGTATTCTGATGGGAATACATCTAATCCTGGTGACTTTCCTGCTTTCATTACAACCTTCTTAACCTCATCAGCTGTTATTGGACTAAGTAGGTCTGCTGATCTTCAATGAGTTTGGGCAGGTTAAACTGAGAAATAATCACAATTTTCTACATCATACTTTATTAATATCTCCAATATTAACCTGAAGTACCTCATCCTCGTCTTCATTAGTTGGTAGACATTGTGTATTTAGCCTCTTTCTGTTTTAGTTGTCCTGCTAAAAGCTTTTGCTGTTTTTTCTTCACTCTCATAAAAGCTACTCTTCATCCTAAATAGGGCATATTCTATTTTTTTGTTAGAGATCTCATTTAACTAAAACTTTTGCTCACAAATCTGCTTTAAAACTTCATCATTATAACCTTCTAAAAGTTTCCTCTCCAATTCTCTGAGCTCTGCCTCCAAGATCATAACTCTAATTGTTCTCTCTCTCTATTTTTTTTTTTTTTTTTCTCCATCTGGTCTAGTTCAAGAACCAAATCCAAATGTACAGTATCATGGTCTGTCAACGCAACAGGTCTATTGTGCAGTCTGAGACATTCTCTACCAATTTATTACAAATCAAAAATAATCAATCATTCTGGAGTGTGACTTGTGATTATGAGAAAAAAAAATTCATATTTCCTTTCCATTGGATTTCCTAGTCTTCAGACATGCATCAAGCCTAGGTTCTTCATCAGTAATTTAATAACAAGCCTATCCTTCAGTACGTTATTGGAAATCATGGTTTTATCCAACACCCCATCAAGCACCTCATTAAAGTCTGCTGACATAATTGTATAACCACTGTTACGGAATCATTGTTGCACAAATGAAACACCCTTATGGCTCAATGAGGCAACAACCTGGAGAACACCTTTTTTTATTGTTGGTTTCAGTCCTGGGGAAGAGCTCAAAAAACAACAAAAATCCAAAAGTAACAACCAAAAAGCAGCACTTGCCAATATCTCTTTAAAAGGTCAAGTTTGGTCACAAAGTTAGTACTGCCAACATTTTCCACACAATCCTCAACTTGGGGAAGCGGATAACAGTCAGGCTTAACAACCCCAATGACCTTATGGAAATCCATGCAGAACTGATCAATCAGAACCATCCAATTTACTAGCAAGAACGCATGGTGAACTCCAGGGGCAACAACTCAGCTCTGCAAGTTCATCATGTAGGCAACCTGCTCCTGACTGCCCCCCCCCCCCCCGATGTCGTGTTGAAGCACATGCGTAAGCGATGGCACATCAGAAAACACAGAAATGTGAGATCTGATCAAATCGACCATATCCTCACGCTCTGAGTCATCCAAATGAGTTAAATTCTCCTCAAAGTTTGACAACATTTCCAAATTCTTAAGCCGCCCCTGAAAAACAGCAACCAATGGTCCAGTAACCTTACAGTCATCACCCAGATGTTCATCAATGGGATCAGCACTGGACAGCGACAGCCCCTGAGCAACAGCCTAAAAGGGCCAGTTTTGCAGTAACCAGAAAGTTGAGCGTCAGTGGTTTCAGCACTGGACAGCGACAGAACAGTGTTAGTGCTCTGCTTAGGAAAAGGCCCATCCCTCCCCAGATACAGCTTTAACATATTAATGTGGCATAACCTATTTTGTCTTCTCTGATCCGGCATGTCAACTATGTAGTCATGATCATTTAGGTTCTTTTTGACCACTATAACGAGCCTGCAGAACCAGGTACGGGCAACAGGACCAACACTTTATCGCTTGGTCTGAAGCACCGCAGCCGGGCATCTTTGCCAAACCAAGTCTTCATTTTTCTTTCTGAAGCTGCTATATTCCCCTTTGCCAACTCAGAAGCCCAATTGAGCTTAAAACGAAAGTTACTGACATAATCACACAGGTTTATTGGTTTTGTGCTGCCCTGCCTCTCTTCCCAAAGAAGCCTAAGGGGACTACGCACCGTGGCTGAGTTGCTGTCCTTCACTTCCACTTTGCTCTAATCCCACTGACAGATGACTGTGGAATATTTAGTAACAAGGAAATTTCATGACTGGACTTGTTGCATAGTTGGCATCCTATGCAACAAGTCCAGTTCCAGTACCAGTACCAGACTGGAATTCACTTTCACAAATGTTTGTAGAAGTAGTCCATTTCTACAAACATTTAGAAACAACTTGTTGTAAACTGATGCAAAATAAATAAAATTGAATTGAATAACCAAAGCCTTTAAGAATTAGTGCTGTATATAATATACAGTGTTTTAAAACGTTTATCAGGTGCCATCTCATCATCGCTCTTCTGCCAAAGGTTATTGCTGACTAATTTATTGGTCAGCAAACATTCCAAAGCCCTCGTTTGGAACTGCAGCTTTTCTTTTGAGGTTTGTAAAGTCCAAGTTAGTTTTTTTAACTGAAGAGTTTGTTGAACCTCCTTTCTGAAACACATCCATGAAAATGTTCCTACCGAATAAGTTCAAATTTTTAGCTCAAACTTCAGCGAACAGAAGTGAAGCTACAGCGTTTTCACTCTTCACTTCTGCTGGTTCTCACAGCTGGAAGTTCGACACAAACAGTGAGTAAACGCTGAACCTCTGCAGGCGCTCAAAACTCTATTTTAATTATACTTTTAGACATTCAACAATAAACATTCAACAATATTCTAACTACATGATGCATTCTACAACCACAGGTATCATCATACTTTTAAACATTCAACAATAATTTAAGTACATGGTGTATTCTACACGCAGTTTTAACTATACTTTTAAACATTCAACAGTACTTTAATTATGTGTTTTACAAGCACAGCTCCATAATTAAGATGTTGTGTAAAATGGAAACCAGAACGCGATGATCTGCATATCTCAAACTCATATTTCATTCACAATAAAACAAAGAAAACATGTCAAATGTTTAAACGTACCATCTTAAGAACAACCGCGAGGTGATTTTGAATTTTAAGACGGCAACACATTCCATTCATGCTTCAGAGTAAATGTATTTTCTGCACAAATACTATATATTGAGGCTGTAAATAGAAGTTAGCGGCCTCCTAGTGTTGACTAATGCTTACAGATCTACAAATACAAACAAGTGCTACCTGCAGCCTTTGACTAAATGAACAACTTTAAAAGCGGTCTGGTTGTCAGACTACAGTCCAAGTCCACATGGTACCGTTTCTGTCACTTCCATGTTTGTTGAAGGAATATTTGTTTCACATACAATAGAAAAATGATCAAAAGCGGAACTGTTCATGCTAACAGTTTATGTCATAGTGATGATCTACATCATCCCATCAGGGGTTTAGTTTTTTTTAAATGGAATTTTCTTTTGAACAGGTTTTTCGCCTGTATAACGTCCTCTTACGGACAGTCAGACTGGAATTGCTCTCCTGTGTGTGTTTTCATGTGATCGGTCAAATGGTAACGTCGGGTGAAACTTTTCCCGCATATTTCACAGGAGTGCGGCTTTTCCCCCGTGTGTATCCTCGTGTGGTAAATGACGGTACATCTTTTTGTGAACGTTTTGTGACAAATCGTACACGAGTACGGCTTCTCTCCTGTGTGAATTCTCATGTGGACCAACAAGTCGCTCCTCTGACTGAAGCTTTTACCGCAGATTTTACAAGAAAACGGTTTCTCTCCTGTGTGACTCCTCATGTGGTGAGTCAAATGGTACTGTTGTGTGAAACTTTTACCACAAATCTGACACGAATATGGCCTTTCTCCTGTGTGAGTTCTCATGTGGACCAACAAGCTGTCATTTCGTGTGAAACTTTTATCACAGATTGTACATGGATACCGCTTGTCACTAAGGTGGATTTTTAGATGTCTCCTCATGAGACTCTTATTCTGACATGATTTCCCACAAAAAACACAGATTAGAGATTGTTTTCCTGAGTCAGTATTACAACTCTCTAACATGTCCACGTTATTACAGTCACTTCTGTTTCTGTCTTGACTATTCTCTGGGTTTGGATCTTCATCTCTGCTTAATTCTGAGCCTTCATGGTCTGTTCCTTGTTGGTCACGGTCCTCAGCTACCAGAGAGTTCTGACAGAGGAGCTGGTCCATGTTTGATTGGGGTTCATTGTAGTTTATTCCATCAGAAGATGGAGTCACCATGACGATATCGTACTCCTGCTTCAGGACCAGCTGCTCTTCCTCCGGTTCCTCTTTGATCTGTGGAGGTTCTGGTTCCTTCTGGCCCAAATTGGAGTTCCTGTCCTGGTTACAGAGCTGCTGGTCAGGACCATCATCCTCCTCTTTGCAGATCAAATCCTGTTGGAGGTCTGGAGGGACAAATGGACATGAGAAAAAGTTTAACAAGACTGCTGATATGTCTAACACTGTTGGCCTTTCTGACCACTTCTGAGGTTCATTTTTATTTATTATTATTTAAAACACTTAAAATCAATAACATTAATGTACCTGTAAAATAGGGGTCGAACCCGAATACAGTATTCGGAAACTCACAAATAACGTGTTTTACGATTACTTATTTTCGAACAAACACTTTAAAAAATATTTGTATTCGGGAACAAGAAAAACTTTATATCCAAAGCTGTGTTTCCTCATGAGACCAGTGTCCAGATGAGTGAGTGACGTTCAGGAGTCGGAGGAGTGAAAGAGGTGATTGACAGGCTGCTGCACACAGCAAGAGAGAAAAAAAACACTTAACTGCATCACTGTTTTTGTTGAATAAATTTTTGTAACTTAACTGGATTCTGGAGGCAGTTTATAACTTTCGGGAAGCAGAGTTTGATCTGGAGATTATTCCATTACGCTGCATTATTGACATCTGCAGTCGGGTCTCTCGTGTTCACTCTGTTTATGTAGCTCTGTTAGCCCGCTAATTTAGACAATAGACTGTTGACAGAGTGACATTTGGTTAAAAAGGTTAAAACAATGCTTGTGTAGTTTTGTCGAACTGTATGCACTTGTGGGAGTTATATGGTACGTTTAACTTACTCTGTCCTTTGCAGACAGCAAGATGTAGGATGTAGGATGTAGGATGTAGGATGTAGGCTATAAGGCTAGTTAACCTCAGCATAG